>WEDG01008070.1:0-25940 GCA_017591395.1 Schistocephalus solidus
TGCGGCTGCTGGCGGTGCTAGAGAGTGAGCCCTAAGGCAAAACGGTACGGTGTGTCCCATTAACGTTTGGTGAACGCCTATTCAAAATTTTGTATATTCCCGATCTAAACAATAAAGAGTATGAGCCCTTCGCACAGTGACTTAAAGCGTGGATGGTGGTTTTAGTTGCACCAATGTAAGGGCTTGGGATTGGAGTGTTGATGTGTGTTAAAGTTGTGTTTGACGTGTCGGAATTGCGTTGCATGCCGCTGTCCTGGATGTGTGTGACCGAGTAGGCCCAAGTAGTGAGATAATGCGAGAAGGCAGTGGAGGCGTCGGTCTCTGCTGTGTATTGATGCTTTTGGTAAATGTATGCCATTCTCTGTGTGATGGATTCGCAAACGACCAAGTTGAATTCACGATTTCCATGAGAACAGGCTACAATCGGGCTTTCATTGCTGGTGGAGGGGATGGCGGTCATGTAGAGAGCAGATGATGGGTCGTCGTCGGTGGTGGTGGTAACATTGGTGACGCGAGTTCGGGAATCGGTATCTGCCTGCGAGCACCCGTAACAACATCTGCGTAGAAATCTGGTTTGAAAAGTCGCTCGTCGTCCATTCTCACCCGGTGGTCGCTCAATCGCAGTTTGACTTGCCTCAGCATGGCGTGAATGCTGAGGATTCCGCTCCATCTCATGATTTACCTGTCCAGGATACCATCTTGCCACCAGCCCTGTGTGTTGTGCCAATTCAGGACCCGTCTAGATCTGCCGCTTCACAGGATGTTAGCGGGACCCACCTCCCCCAGCGGACAATAGTCAGAGAATCAGTTCTCACTGAGAGCAGCGATGTCCGCCTTATAGCGCGCCAGTTCGCCAGTGACTATTGCCGTTTCCGATTCCGACCAGTCTCTCCTCGGATTGTCTGAAAGCGAACGAACACTCCAGGCTGCTATGGATCCTCAGTAGGCTAGATGCCTTATGAAATGGGGTGCATACACAAATTTACTAAGCGATAAACTAAGCCAGTCACCGTCAATGCTTCAAAACAATTCGTTTTATCAGTATCCTCGTACCGAAGCATCTTGACTGGTTGAGAGCACAAATAACTGCCTTAATTTGTTTCTATTAGCTAATTTATCATAATTTAATTACCTCTGAGCTTTCTCTCTTCTTTCCCTATAAACATTTAGCTGATGATTTATCTGCAACCTGGGAGGTGATAATCTCTCAGCCATTCGCGATTTGCCTACTCCCACTTCTTTTCAACTACTGCGCCGTTTTTTAGGCCTTTTCAATTTCTATCGAGGTTATATCCCTCCTTACTAACCTTTTACGCGGGAACAACCGCAAGTTTCCTTTTCCTGTGGAGGCTTTCAATCGTGCCAGGAGGGCTCTTGCGGATACAACGGGCCTTGTTCACCCCATACCTGATGCCCCACTTTCCATCTTGGCCGTCGCCTACAATTTCGCTGAAGTTGCTGCCCTCCAGCAACAGACGCCCACTGGCACCCAGCCCTTGGCGTTTTTCTCTGCCCAACCCACAAACTCGCTATAGCACTTTTGGTAGAGATCTTCTTGTCATTAAGCACATCCTTAATTATATTGAGGGCCTAGATTTTTGTATTTATACTGACCACAAGCCTCATACTTATACCCTCTTTACTTCTTCTGACAAGTATTCACCCCATGAGGCCCACCACCTCACTTTTATTTCTCAGTATACCACCACCATTCAATTTATCAAGAGCATTTATAATCAAGTTGCTGACTGTCTTTCCCGGCCTGGTATTAATGCCATCACCCGCCCTTCCGTCGAAGTGGAACGCATGGCAGAGCTGCAAAACCAGCCTTCTTCCGATGGCACCGCCTTGTACAGCAACGGCTGCAGGACGCCTGTATGATTCGAAAGGCTGAAAAAATACAGGGGTATGCGGACTGCAATGAAATGAAATCTTTTTCAAAGCCCTCAAGTCCATCTACCGCCCCTTCATCAAGGGGACCGCAACACCGCTCAGCACTGACGGCACAACACTGCTAACAGAGAAATCGAAAATTTTGAAGCGCTGGGCCGAACAATTCAGAAATTGCTCATCAGCCAGCTCCGATGCTGCCATGGAACGGCTCCCTCAAGTGGACACGAACAATGACCTGGATCTGCCACCTTCCTTTCCAGAAATCATCCGGGCCGTGCAGCAGATTTCCAGCGGTAAAGCACCGGGATCGGACGCAATCCCACCGGAAGTCTACAAGCACGGCGGGCCCCGGCTGATGGCACAACTCACAACATTCTTCCAGGAGATGTGGCGCCAAGGACAAGTGCCTCAGGATTTCAAAGACGCAACCTACGTCCATCTCTACAAACGGAAAGGGATCTGGCAACTCTGTGATAATCACAGAGGCATCTCACTGCTCAACATCGCCCGGAAGATCTTCGCCCGTATCCTTCTTAATCGTCTTAACGGTCACCTAGAGCATGGCCTGCTCCCGTAAAGCCAATGTGGCTTCCGCCGATACCGCTGAACAACCGACATGATCTTTGCCACCCGCCAGCTACAAGAGAAGTTTTAGGAGATGCGAACTCACCTATACACTACCTTCGTGGATCTGACGAAAGCCTTTGACACGTGCATCGCGACGGACTGTGGAAAGTCATGCAGAAATTAGGCTGTCCTGAGCGGTTCACGTACATGTTGCGTCAGCTGCATGACGGGATGACGGCGCGCGTCACTGACAATGGGAAGGTATCCGAAGCATTCACAAAGATCAACGGAGTGAAGCAAGGCTGGGTATTGGCTCCCACCCTGTACAGTCTCATGTTCTCTGCTATGCTGATGGACGCGTATCGTGATGAGCAGCCTGGGATCCGCATCACCTATAGAACTGACGGACACCTTCTGCACAGTCAGCGTATGCAGGCTTCAACGCATGTGTCTACGACTACCGTACATGATTTGCTCTTCGCGGACGACTGCGCCCTTAACACCGTGACGGAGGAGGACATGCAGGCTGCGCCAATTTTGGATTAACAATCAGTACAGCCAAAACGGTTGTCATTCACCAGCCGCCACCCAGCGCGTAATAAAATGATCCCCGAATCAATGTCAACGGTGCTCAACTCAAAAACGTGGAAACCTTCGCTTATCTAGGAAGCACGCTGTCACGCAACATGAGAATCGATGAATAGGTTGCCCAACGGATCTCCAAAGCCAGTCAGGTCTTCGGCCGGCTGAAGGCCTCTGTGTGGAATCACCACGGAATTCACCTGAACACCAAACTGAAGATGTACAAAGCCGACGCCTTAACGACACTCCTTTACGGAGCGGAGACCTGGAAGGTCTACTCTAACCAAGCCAGGAAGCTGAATCACTTCCATCTCAGCCGCCTTCGCAGAATACTGAAGCTGAGATGGCCAGACAGGATCCCGGACACGGAAGTCCTGGAGCGGACCGGAATCCTCAGCATCCACGCCATGCTGAGGCAAGTGCAACTGCGATGGAGCGGCCACCTGGTGAAAACGGACGAAGAGCGACTACCCAAACGACTTTTCTACGGAGATGTCGCTACGGGTGCTCGCCGACAGGGAGGTCAAAAACGACGCTACAAGGAAACTTTGAAGAAATCGCTGAAGCAACTGCAAATCAATCCGGCGACCTGGGAGGACCTCGCCGAGGATAGACCGGCATGGTTCAGCAATCTACGAGGCCAACCGGATCGCCGCCGGAGAGGCCAAAAGAGCGGCACGAAAGTCACCAGCGCCCCGGACCAACATCTTCGATGCCCAGGCTCTGCCAACATGCCCGCGCTCTCAACGCATCTTCCACGCGCGAATCGGCCTGGTTGGACATCTTCGGACGCAATGCACCAACAATCCGACAATTCCAACTTCTACGTCAAATGCTGCCAACCCTCCTTCAGACTCCCCCACCCTCACTTCTGGCGTCAATTCCATTACTCCTACCGTCATAGAGACCACATCCTTCTACTCATCGCCCGTTACCTCCACCACCGCCTTCGCCTTCACTACCACGACCACCACCAGCGATGGGGACTCTCTCCTAAACTGTCCTCAATGCGATCGCACATTCACCTCACGCATCGGCCTGGTCGGTCACTTGCGAATACATCGCACAGAGACTGGTGAACCAGTGCCTGGACCCCGAACACACAGCAAAGATCGCCGCCTCCACTGCCTTCACTGTCCTCGCGCATTCACTCATCGCATGGGCCTATTCGGTCACATGCACATCCATGACAGCGGACTTCACACCAATGCCGACAACACCGATACACCATGCACACCTTCCGCTCCTGCTATTCTTACCGCTTCTGTCACCCCCACTACCATGAATGACATCCCCCCAGCCTCTACCGATTTCTCCTGCCCACACTGCGCCCGCAACTTCAACTCACGCATCGGCCTGGTCGGTCACCTGCTTATCTATCGCACAGAGGCTGGTGAACCAGTGACTGGGGCTATAGCATACATTCGACACGCCCGCCTCCACTCCCCTCACTGCTCCCGCACATTTACACACCGCATGGGCCTATTAGGACACATGCGCCTCCATGACAACCTGCGGTAAACCACCGGAAACTAAGCCACATCAGCGCACACCATCTGCACTAATACATAGACAACACCCTCACAATCATCATAATGTACCTGATAAAATCGTGGTGTCCTAGAAACCGTGGGTTGGAAGGCTGCCAATCTGACGCTTGCATTAGACCACGCCGTTGGCCCAGTGTATGTGCTGTGTGTGTCGAGTGGCTGACCAGTGGACTGGGAGTCAGACGGCGATGGATCCTCCATATCCCCTGATTTACTGAATCCTGGTGTGTGCGTTATGGGGGCCAGGTCATGCTGTGGCGCGCGAAGACGGGTACGCCGACCCATCCGCCAATGCACCCACTACCACATCAGACAACTGACCGGCTCGGACAGTTGTCTTATTGTGGCGGTGGGGATAGAAAGAGTTCGACGGCTCAGCTCATGTTCCTCATTATAAACAATCTGACGCGCTTGAAACTATCACAGTGCGCTTAAAGCCGTGGTTTGAAAGGTTGCCAACTGACGGGATAACTAGGACCGCATGGTCAGCCCAATGTGTGTTTTGTGTGAAGTGGCTGACTGGCAAACTGAGAGTCAGGCTGCAATGGCTTCTTCTTAATGTGGCCTTTATGGCACTCCCACTCCGTGGGATCCGAGCCAGGTGTGGTGGTTCACCCAGGGTCGGCTCCGGCCGCCCCAGCCACCTGCGCACTCTCCCATCTCCACTCATCTTGACTCTGCCATGATACCGGGCTCAGGTTGTGGAGTAGGAGAGAGTGTGGTAGATACAGTGCAAGTCTACTAGCACTTTAGACATAATCACGCGCAAGCCACTGTTCCTGCAACACACTTACGTGGAGCATACGGTGGACATCCTCGGACTACAATGGTTGAACTGTCCTGTGTCGCCGGCTGACCAGTGGAGTGAGACGGCGATGGTCCTGTTTACGCCTGGTTTGTATAATCCTGGTGTGTCAAGGGGAGAAAATCGTGCTATGGCGCGTACAGAAGGGTTAACCGGCCCTTCAAGCAGCTAATAATACCTCCAGTTAATCGTTAAATCTAGACCTTGGTTTACAACGTTCATTTTGCTGGATATTTTCTATTGCCGATGTTCATACTGCCATTCATGGAGTCAATTTTATATTGCTTTTCTGTCTCCTCGTTGATAGAAAGTCCAATGAACTAATCGACCGGATGACCTCTTTATACTCTAAATGTGGCTGAACTAAGCGGGTCGTGGTTGGGTTTTGAGACGAAGAATGAGCATCGTGTGCCGGGGCTGCCCAAGGGATTCATTTTGCCCTCTCCCTAGGACATCTGTAATAAGAACAAAGGGATCGAGGGAGGACTCTACAAGGTGTCGGGCCACACATACGAAAACAGTTTCTCTCACCTAGTTTAGCCATCAGGCAACGTGATTTTTAGGGTGTGGTCGCTTAGTGGTGCCTTGCTTCGGGGTGCCACAGGTGTGCTTTTGTTGCCACTTAATGGACGAAACAGGAGCCTTCATCGCCGGTTCAAGCCAAGTTGAGTCACATACCAGGTGGTTCCACTAACCAGTCATTCTCTATACCACACAGAGACACACTGATCACTCTTTGCGGTAACGACTTTTGCTTTTATTTCAGACCTTGGATAGATCAATTTGGGGGAGCTAAAACCTCATTTCACGTGGGCGATATTTATAATTATGTTCGAGGTGTAGTAAGTCCTCCTCGCCCTAACTGTCCATCTAGGTGTCTGACATAATTGCTCTACCCGTATTCTAATAAGCTCATGCGTTTTGTTGGCGAATAAGCATCTCCCCGAACACATTTACAGGTACATATAGTTCAGTCTCAAAACACGCACTTAGGATTACTTAATTAACATTAGTATAGGTAACGACCGTTATGTGCTCTAGCAACTGACCTGGTTTTTGCATGGTTTAGGCGTCACAGGCATGAAAATGTTTTGATAGCAAATTTTGAAAAGTGACCAATTAGGTTAGTTTCCATTTCTGTAGACAGGATGTTTGCGACAAAGCTGTCTGCTTCGAAACCGAGCGGTAAGGAGTCACACTCGGACCGTTCTTCCCTTAGGGTTTAATCTCTAGCACCGCCAACACCGCCAATAGAGGCAGTCGAAACTTATCGCCAAAGACTAAAGGAGACTGGAATAGCCGATCCCAACCCTATCTGGGTGCCTCTTTAAAAAAGAACTTAAATTAGATATATCATTGTCGAATGTCTGCTTACTCAGCCGTTTTCCAAGATCAAGTCAAGTAAAAAAGGAGACGTTCGACTGGTGAAAATAGAGAATACAATGTCTACTGAAAATTTAAGAACCCATTTATCTCGTTCTAATGGAGTTTTTTGCTAAACTTGCTTACTTTTCGGCCCAATCGCAAATGAAAAACTTGGCTTATTTCATTACTCTATAAACATGTAGCACAGGATTTATCTGCAACCTAGGAGGGGATAATCTCTCAGCTTTAAAATACTCTAAATAGTACTTCTGAATTCAGAACATAAGAAGGAAATATTGGTACAAAAGTGTGCCAATTTATACATGTACAAATTAAGTGCACTGAGGTAACATTATCTACAGCTTTTGTCTATATGATCGGATGAGATCCGACGACCTGCTGTGAAGCACGGATTCTAGATTGTGGCCAAGTTGCTAAGACTGAATGTTGGTGTTTGTGTAGCGACGTACCCAAAGACGAACAAACGCATTCCACACGCCGCTGCATTCGGCCCAGTTCCTCAACTTCCTCCCAAGGTCATCACCATACGCTTGCAGGTGCACGTGCTGCAATCGATTTTGCGCTTCGTGTTGAGCGCGATCGATTTTCTCTTGCCAGGCTCGCAGGCTTCTCACGGTCCGGCGGCTGCAGGGCCCCTCCTAATAAGAGACTGCCATCAACCAGGCACGCATGTGCAGCGTATGCAACAGCTGGGCTTACTTATTCAGACTTATTGTGCTGCATGGCATTTTGTAGTTGTAATAAATTGGCAAACCACGGCAATGTGTTCAAAAATCTGTTTTCTAAAATAACCTTGAAATCAGTAATGTGAAGTTGTTTCACTGCATGAAACCCTCAGCGAAGGCAGCGGGTTGACTCCCGAGAAATATAGGAGCTCAGCGATTGGATGCAGGACACATATTGAAACATATGTTATCTAACTCAGTCATAGGAATTATTTTGAAGGCTGTTGAACCAAAGCGTGTGCGTATGCAGCACATTGAAATACCAGTTCTGCACAAAGGCGCGATAAGCTCGTTGATTCTTTTTCTATAGATCGGAGAAGGAGGAAGACCACGGATCAATGTGACCCTCATGCCTTCGTTTATCTTCATTTAAACAATGGGAGTGTAGGAGAAATCGGACGGTCTATTGTGGGCCATCTTAATTGCATACTTGGCATCAACATCTTTTTCTGTGTTTACATGCCTGACCTCAGAAGTCTTCCAATAGGAAAATGGTTCCTTTTACATGGAGCCCAGATAATAATTTATGACGACTGCCTTCCAAATTACATACGGCTCACAACACACAAACTTCCCTGTACTGCGTCGATCTAGCCCGATTTCTCTCTTCGGCAAATTTGCATTTCGCAAGAAAAATCAAATTCTAGCACCCCCCTCTACATCCCTGCAAGGAAAGACCATCCGGTTTTCAGCCAAACCCGGTGTTGGGCACTGCACGTCCTTTCGACGTTTTCGCGAAATAAAATTGGCAACACAGATTTATTTACAAGTTCTTTATTCGTAACTTGCAGAAATTTTAGGTACAAATCAGAAAACGCAGGGGTTTACATGAGAATACTTGCAGCTCCCCAAATCTGGTTAAGCGTTTCCACTGGGTCCTTGGACGACCAGACCCAAGACGTGAAGTCATTGTCGGAGTCCGCTGAAGTGGCTGGTGGAGTCAGCGTTTCTACCGAGTTATCTGCGTCTATAGAAAACAGCCTTGAAATCGGTAAATTGAAGTTGTTTCACTGCGTGAAATCCTCAGCGAAGAAAGCGGGTTGACCCGCGAGAAATATAGGGCGTATACTGACATACTCCAATTGCACCTCAGAGGGAGCGCCGTCATAGGGAAAGTCAAAAGGAGTGCTGACAATCTAGAACCCTTGCGAATGAGAACGCACATCATTCAAGCGGAGACTGGTAGCTGCGCGTTGCTTCTGCTCTTTAGGCATAGTAATTGGGGTTTCTGTGCGGGAAATCGATGTCTGCAATATAACCATGACCTAAAATTTCTTCGCACGTCACAGCACACACACGTGCGCACAACACACGCCTTGACCCCGGTAAGAGGTGAATGAAACCGAGACCAGAGAGTGAACTTGTTTACAACACAACATTTATCATCCCCCCCCGGTCAGGCGCTTCTGTTTCATTCAAGCGCCTGACATCAGTTCTAAAAATAAACATGAGCCACAGCTTGAGCTGCAGCCAGCAGTAATGAAGGGGAACAAAACCGCGACAATTCAATTAGGCCGGATACAACAATAATTAACTAGGGGGGGGGGGCGTTAGGCCGGACTGGAATACTTGCTCGACCGTATTCGGCCTAAAGGCCGAAGTTTACCAACCTCTGGTTTAGACGGTCTAGGTATCAACGTGCAGTCAAAATAAAAGCCTTGTGCATCTTCAGTCTATAGTTTAGTTGAAATACGTGACTATTTTACGCTGAGGGTTGCAGCCGACCGAAGGCCTTCGCGACATTAGAGATCCGATGAGCAGCATTGTCATGGACTCGCGTTTTGAATACCAACCTATTTCACTTGTAGGTGAAGTTTTACCCAGTTTTGACTTGGAAGCGTCTGACATTGATTCAAGGAGTTATGAACAGGCTAGAATTCATGTTCTATGAGCCGTCACCTATCCAAGTGCATAACAGAAAAGTCTCCTACTAGCCTCACGTCCGATGATGGTTAAACGTTGCTGTTTTCGTTAGGATCTTGCAAGATCACGTTCTGTCCGCCCACAAGCTGGATACTTGTGACAAGGAACTTAGTGTCAGGAAACGAGCCGCATATAATACTGAGAAAGTACACGTGCGCGAGATTCAGGAGGCTGAGAACAAAAGAACGAACTCACCCTAGTAAATAAAAGAGCAGCAGAACCGAACAAAACCGGTAGAGTCTAGAATATCCCTCCCCGCCCCACCGAGTGAGTAACTCATGTCGCATGCAACTATATTGCCCGTCAAAACATCTCCAATGCGCAGAGACAGTCAACAAAAATCGATGAGGCCGTTGCCGTCAAACCGGTCAAAACACGCGACTTCCGGTTCTGTTCGATTAACTGGCATCAACACTTTGGTAGTGGTAAGCTGACCAAGCTCTCTGAGACGTCAAAAAACAGCATATGTAATGTGGTGATATCGTTGTATTTTTCAAACGTGGTTGTTGTAAAGAGTACCTTTTATAGTCGCTTCCTCCGCGAGGAGGTTATCAGAGATTACCTAATGGAGCTGTTCGGAAATCCACTATGATAAAAGTTTGGGTTTTGAGCGAAAGAACGACAATGGGTAGTCCAGGCCGCCTATGCTGTTGCATGTCGCCTTATAAGGAGCTTTCAGAAATATCTTATGCAGGCTAACGTTTTGAAATGCATATAAGAAATATAATTATTTTGGTTTAGCCTTGGGGCTTACTCTCGAGTCCCGCCAGCATCCGCACAGCGGCTAGTAGTAAAGTCAGTAGAACATTACCGACAAACACCAGCAAGACGGGATTGACCACTTCTGGCTTACGAACCGTCATTGGCAAGCCTTACACAACCCGAGATTTTGTATCATCCAGGGCTCGAAACCCCCACCGCTTGATTGGACCTTCAACGTTCCAACCCATTGCACTGAGGGCTCGTATTCCTCTTTGTTAAGATCGAGAATAAACAAAATATTGTATAGGCTTTTACCGAACGGTAACGAGCAACCCTCAGACCGTTATTCCCTTAGGGTACACCTTCTAGCACCACCAACACCCGTAAAACTGCTAGTAGTAGAGGCAGTACAAACTTTCCACTAAGGGAGACTGGAATTACCAGTTCTGATTTATTAATCGAAATAGGACCGCCAGTACCAAGCCTGCGTGTTGCCCCAACCGAGACTACAATGTGAGTCCTGTCTAACTCTGCCGCTCCACGGGATTTAAGCGACATCCACCTCCCCTAGCTGACACTGCTCTGAGAATCGGTTCTCGCTGAGAGCGGCGATGTCCGCCTTCTAGCGCGCCAGTTCTCTATTGACTATCACGGTTCCAGATTCTGGCCAATTTCTCCTCGTATTATCTAAGAGGGCACCAACACTCCAGGCTGCTAGTAATCAGCCATACGCCATATGTCTGATGAAGTGAGATGAGTACGCAAATTAACTAACCGGTAACCGGCAATGCTATGGTTAGGATCTGACTCGATCCCATTCTGTCAGAGCGCCACATTTTACTGGTGACTATGTACGTTAACTCCCAGGACATGTGTCACATATAATACAGAGAAAGTACACCAAGTGTGCGAGATGCCAAACATAAGCAGTGCTTCGCCTTATATGGCTGAACTAGGCGGGGCGTTGTTTAGTTTTGAGACGAAAGAATGAGCTTTGTGTGCCAGGGTTGCCACGGGATTCACGTTGCCCTCTACGTAGGACATCTGTAATGGGAACATAGAGTTAGAGGGAGGTGACTACAAGGTGTCGGGCCACGCATACGAAAACAGGTTCTCTCACCTAGTTTAGTCACTGATCGACGCGATTTTTGGCGTGCGGTCGCTTAGCGGTAACTTGCTTCGGGTGCCTTGCCACAGGTGTGATTTGGTTGCCAGTTAATGGACAAAACAGGAGCCTTCATGACCGACACAAGCCAAATTGAGTCACATACCAGGTGGTTGCACTAACCAGTCACTCTCTACACCACACAGCGACACAATAATCACTCTGTGTTAACGACTTCTGCTTTTACTTCAGACCTTGTATAGATCAATTTGGGGGAGCTACTAGAATCTCATTTCACGTGGGCGATATTTATAATAATATCTGAGTTTTAGTAAGTCCTTGCCCTAACTGTCCATCTAGTTGTCCGACGTAATTTCTGTACTCGTAGTTGCAGCCTGTCCGGTTAAAGATAGTTGTCAGCCCCGTTTAAAAATCGCCAATCTAACAACCCGGAAGTTACCATTCAAGAAAATGTAAAGATATAGACAAGGATCAACCTCGAACGTATGAGCTATCGCATTTATTGGCCATGTGGTCGCATAGAAACCAAAACCCCCGCATACCTCTGATCCCATGGCCTCCATATGTCCCTGGCCAGAATACATGCAAAGCATTAAATGAAAATTTTCCTTCTTGCAGAGGTAAAAATTCCTTTACATGAACCACCTCCGGGAATTCACGGTGTCCAGGCGTATCTACTTTCCAGCGTAGTTCTCCTACCGAGAAAATAGGATGGGTACCCGAAACGTTATGGTTCGTCTAAGTAGAACAATTTTTACTTTCAGCTTTAAAATATTCTAAATAGTAATTCTGAAATCATAGCCTAGGAAGGAAATATCGGTACGAAAAGTGTGCCAAATGATACCTACCTACCTACAGTCAAAGTCATCACTATTCGCTTGCACGTGCACATGCTGCAATCGATTTTGCGCTTCGTGTTGAGCGCGATCGATTTTCTCTTGCCAGGCACGCAGGTTTCTCACGGTCCGGCGGCTTCAGGGCCCCTCTTGATAAGAGACTGCCATCAACCAGGCACGTATATGCAGGGCATGCAACAGCTGGGCAAACTTACTCAGTGTCAAGTGTGTCAAGTTATACACGTACAAAGTAAGTGCACTGAGGTATAATTATCTACAGCTTTTTTCTCTATGGTCAGATGAGATCGGACGACCTGCTGTGAAGCACAGATTTGTTGCCAATTTGCTAAGACTGACTGCTAAGACTGACAGCCGAACGTATTGCGCACGCCGCTGCATTCGGCTCAGATTGTCAACTTCCTCCCAAGGTCATCACCATACGCTTGCACGTGCGAGTGCTGCAATCGATTTTGCGCTTCGTCTTGAGCACGATCGATTTTCTCTTGCCAGGCACGCAGGTTTCTCACGGTCCGGCGGCTGCAGGGCCCCTCCTGATAAGAGACTGCCATCAACCAGGCACGCATATGCAGCGGCTGGGCTTACTTATTCTGACTCATTGTAATTGTTTTCCAGCATGTTTTGTAAAATAGCCGTGAAGTTGTTTTACTCTGTGAAATCGTCAGTGAAGGCAGCGGGTTGACCACCAATAAATATAGAAGCTAAGCGATTGAATGAAGGAAACATATTTTGCACGCAATTCATTATATGCCCTTTTCCATAGATCGGAGAAGGAGGCAAACCACGGATCAACGAGACCCTCATGTCTTCGTTTATATTCAGTTTAAACACCTGAGAGTTTTAGGAGAAATTGGACGGTTTATTGTGGGCAGTCGTGATGGGATACCTGGCATGATCCTTTTCTGTAATTACATGTCTGATGTCAGAAATCTTCCAGCGCGAAAAATGGCTCCAGTTACCTGGAGCCCAAAGAATAAGTTATGACGACTGCCTTCCAAATTAAATACAGCTCACAACGCCCACACGTACCCTGCACTGCGTCGACTTAGCCTCATTTCTCTCTTAAGATATGTCTAGACAATTTCGCGTTAGCCAGAACATCATTCGAAGATGGTGAGGTTTATCCTTATATATAAATAAATGCAGGCCATCATTTCGCCAACTGTTTCATCAAGTCGCACATTTTCGCTCACACTAACTTACGCACCTTTGGGTTTTTTGAATTTACCAAGAATTTGGGCACTGCACGTCCTTTCGCAATAAAAATGACAACACAGATTTATTTACAAGTTCTTTATTCGTAACTTGCAGAAATTTTAGGTACAAATCAGCAAACGCAGACGTTTACAAGAGAATACTTACAGCTCCCCAAATCTCGTCAAGCGTTTCCACTGGATCCTCGGACGACCAGACCCAAGACGTCAAGTCATTGTCGGAGTCCACTGAAGTGGCTGGTGGAGTGAGCGTTTCTACCGAGTTTCCTGTGCGTACAGAATTTGAACAAAAATACGTCTACAGGTTTGTTTTAATTAATCTCGGGAAAAGTAAACCAAGGCAGAGGGATAGGGCGTATTCACAATGAGGCCAATGCATGCAAATTTAGATTAGCCAGAATGGATACACGACTAATGGCATTTACAATCACCAGAGTAGATACACAGAGTGAATACAAAATGAACGTACAACTTCAGGACCTAATGTTTCGATGTAAAAAAGGCACACAAACATCACGTCAATTTAAATTTGCAGCTGATTTCACTAGCAGATGCTGTAAGCCTTCTGCCTCACAAAATGGCCCTCGTGGAGAAGAGCATGTTTACGAGAAAAAAAGTGATAGAAGATAGCATTCATGCATACCCCAAGCACTCCCGAGAGCAAAAACTGCGTCGGCGGAGGTGAGAAGAGTCAAGTGGATGCGATGCTGCTCCATGCCAGCCAGCTCTGTCCACTGGCCGAGAGGGCAGCTGGCGTCTGGCGGCGTAAACATGTCCACATCCTGGCTATTCTCTCCCCCGGTGACAATGATTCGACCGCGAAAGGGCGTGGCTGCTGGTGCGTATCGTCTAGTTCTCATGGGGGCAGCTGCCTGCCAAAAGTCCGCGGTGCGCGCTGAGGTCGCCGTCGCCTCCTCCCAGTCTGCTTCCAGGCGGCAGAACTCCACCGAAGCGAGGTAGGAGGAGCCATCCCAACCGCCGAAAACAAAGACGCGACTGTCGCCGGGCAGACAGGCAGCAGCTGACGCGTTCCTCTTCCCCCGCATATCGGGCAGGTTGAACCATCTGTTGGCGGTTATTATTTGGGTTCACAAATAGGAGGTACTATGAATAAATGCTCCAAGGTCTTCAGAAATATCATAAAAATGTCGAAACAGTAAATGAACTGATTTGCAAAAAAGGCAAAACGATCCACCACACCGCAAGACAAACGCCTGTGTTCTCTCACCTGCCCCGACTGACGTCGAAGACTTCACAAGAGGAAAGGCATCCTCCTTCGTTTTCTCCACCAAAAACGCCCAGAAGGGTCGTTCCTTCTCCACCGCCCGCCGTCTTCACGACTGCGGCTGCATGCAAGCTGCGTTCAATGGTGAGGGGAGCCCACTCGCGCCAGCGCACTTCTTTCACCACAAACTCCATGACACGCTTTAAGAAGGCTTCCTGTGGTAACGAACATCCTCCAACCACAAAAACGCTCTCTTTTCCCCGGCGGATGGGGCGAGGTTAAACAAAGGAAAAATGCATCAGCTGGGGGAAAGATGAAAAACGCACAGATCCGTTTATAAAAAAACAGGAAAATGCGTTTGCGTGATTTTATACCTTGAAAGAAAAATCAGTAGCTAGTAAAAAAAGGTGGCAGTATGACAGCAAATTGACGGAGGACAAAGTGTGCGCAACTGTCAGACAACTCACCACCCACGACACTGAAAGTGGCCCACAAGCGCTTCTCCTCCATGTCGGCCACGCGTTCGGTCCTTTGCTGTCGCGGATCATAACGCAGGACAGTCGCCCTGCTCCGATCATCTTCGCCCCTTCCAAAGAGGAAGAAATGTGTCTGCAGGGGTGATGGTAGGTTAACGACGGCGGTAGCAACCGAGGCATCTCAGCAACTCCATCTTCCGCGTTCAGCTCTCCTTCAATTCCTCTCCGAGATTGCCTCTCCGTGTCTGCAGAGCTGCCAGAGTGACGTGACCTCACGTTGAAGGGACAGGGCATCCCGTCTTTTTCCGCAGCACCAAGCCAATTCGCAATCTGAAACATAAGAGTCCTTTCCATAAAAATACTAAGACTGGAGGGCATAAACTTACAGGCATTCGGGGCTTTTCTGGAAAGTTGGATGACGCTCCGTCAGGCAACTGCGGAACTTGAAGGTCGTCCGATGCCACTGGACCTCCTTCAACATGGCTGGTGCGTGCACTTTGAGTTTCTCGTCATCGGCCCTGTCACCTGAACCAACCCAGAGTGAGATGGCTACGACAACTTGTTCCTCGGATTCAACTGACAAATCATCGCTTCGAAGCAAAGTCAGCACCGTGTCCGCTGGCATACGAAGAAACAGTTCAGAGGCGACGAACTCCTCAAAACCCTGCCTCATTAGACTGAGACATTTCTCTGTTAGCAACTCAATGTTCAAAGAACTGGCGAAATCCCATGTAGTTGCCAGATTTTCCAAAGTAACTCTGTAGAGCGGACAGCTAGACAGAAATAACCGGGAAATACTTACCTATTGGCCATGAAATTATGTCCCAAGTTCTCAAGGACAGGGAGCTTAATTATTCGGGCAAACATGACTACGTCCCTCACGTTCGCTTGCGTCAGTTCCGCCTGACCGGTGTAAACATAATTGACAAACACAGTTGCGACACTAGAAGGTGCATTAGGAGTAAGCTCAATCAAAAACGGACGGAAAGTTTACCTCAGAGGCACAGTCGGCCACCTAAGGAGCGTATTCTGCCCGCGTTGTGGGCCGCTGAGGGATTCTCGCAAGCAAGGAATGCGAGCTGCTAGAATTATTCGATGAGCGTGAAGAACAGCCCCATCTTGCACCTAGCAGGCACAAATGTGCATGCACGTAAAGACCAGTTAGAGCAAGGAAGCCTACCTCTATTGTTAAGTCCTTGATTTCCTCCGCCATGCGAATCTCGTTCAGAGCTGGACAGCTCCTAACCAGAGGAAATTCATCCTCAAAGACCTCTGATTGTGCGAAAGCCATCCCGTGAAATCACCAAACCACGAGCGATGGATAGATAGCGGCGCCGAAACGCTTCCTTATATCGTGTCAATACGCTTTGCAACCATACGCATGCACTGATGAAAAGCGGATACTCATTGGCCGATTACGCCTCACGCTCAATTCTATTGGGCGGTAATTGGCAGGGTTACGGAGGTTTCATTGGCTAGCTGGCTGGCTCGACGCCGCTATTGGCGAATGTTGAGGACCAATTTGTAGCGGCCGGGGACTTCGAGGTTGGCGCATACACGAGCGAGTAACGCACCTGTAGCCGTTATTAGTCGATGCGCGTACTGAACAGGGTCTCTAAGCCCCATGCCGAGGGAGTTTCGCATGATCTAATACTCTTCAAGGGCCTACTTAATATCATTTTGGAACCCTCTGAGGCAGAAGAAGTGATCAAAGCCTTTTGCATTGGCAAACGGGCAGAAAAGCTCACAAGAATCAACACGCCCTCGACCTCTCAAGGTCGTGCTGGTCAGTAGCGAGCAGTCCAGGCTCATTCTTTTCAGGCGATTTAGAATAAAAAACAACCTCGGTGTTTTTTTCAACGGGAATTATAACTAGCAGAAAGGCTGAAATGTCGTATACTAGTTATGGAACTGAGAAAGCGGTTCAGCGAGGGGTAGCGAAATTTGGTTATCTACAACAACCAAGTGCGGCAGCGTCCACCATTCCTCCATTGGGCAGGTCTTGTACGGATGACCGCGCAGCCGAGGCGTTAACTGAAGGTTCGAGCCGCATCGCAACCACAAGTCCCGTAAACCGAAAGTTAAAATTGATGTACACCAATGCACAAAGCATGTTATCAAAGTTTGACGAGATGCAGATCCATGTCTGTGACCTGTGACTGCATTTGATAGTGTCCCACACCAGTGACTCCTACACAAACTCAACCGAACGGGCATAAGGGGCAATCTCCTGAGATGGATGAAAAGCTTCTTATTTGGCCGCTCTCAAACCGTTTATGTCCGTAACCAGCAGTCGGAGGAGGTTGTGGTTGAAAGTGGTGTTTCCCAGGGCTCCGTTCTTGGCCCTACTCTGTTCATTTTGTACGTCAGCAACTGCATCAATGAACTGGATTATGATGTCACCATGTTTGCGGATGATATTAAGCTATGGAGGGTCATCAGAACTGCAGCTGACGTAAAGCATTTGCAGGCAAACCTAAACCGACTTCAATAATGGTCAAAGGACTGGCTTTTGCTGTTCAATGAGAACAAACGCACTTTTCTCGAGTCGGTAGAACAAGCACTCCAAACCTCATGGATTACTGACTTAATGGTATACCATTGCAAGAAGTTGACGCGCAGAAGGACTTGGAAGTGTGGAACTCGACCTCCCTTAAACCCTCGCTGCATAGTTCAAAGATAACCAAGTCTGCGATGTCAGCTCCGTACTTTGTCCAGTGGGCTTTCTCTGCCTTTGATGAAGACTGCTTTGCCGAAGTCTTTCGAACTTTTGTGCGGCCGCAATTGGAGTTCGCTATCCAAGCTTGGAGACCCTGGACCGCGAAGGACCTCAATATCCTCGAAAAGGTTCAATGGCTCAAGGGCTCATTACCATATGAAACCCGATTAGCTAACCTTGATCTCTTTCCCTCGAGTTAATGGCAGCTACGAGGTGACCTGATAAAAACATTCTGTATCATGTGTGGTCAGGGCTGCTGCCTCGTACCTGTAGACTTCTTCCAGTTAGCGACAACCACGAACTTGAGAGGTCATCCACTCAAACTACGTGTGACCGGGGCCAGACTGGATACATGAATGTTCTTCTTCTCCAAGAGGGCGGTCAACGCTTGGAAAGCTCTGCCTCTGGATGTTGTTATGGCTACTTCCGTCGAGCTTTTTAAGAAAAACCTGGACCAGTATAGCAGGGCCCACTATAATATCCCCAGATCTTCTTATTCATGTTGAAGTTGAATCACACTCTAATTATTAAAATACTACTTCCTATTTTTCAGCACCATTTTTTGATAGCATTTTCTATTATGTCAAACTCATCGCATATGCCTCACACACGAGAATCTTGTCAACAAAAATAGCATTTACTAATTCTACTCGTAATATGTGAGTACACGTTAATGTTTACTCTTTTCGATTAGCCAAGAGCTGCTTATTTTCCGTACGCTATTATGTTAACCAACTGTTTTTGCATTTTCATGTTTCAGAGCATTTTTTCACCAAACTGTAACCAAGAGGGAGTTCAAAGGCGTTTACCTATCTTTCCCTTTATAAACTGAACTGAACTGAAAAAAATCACATAGCTCTTTCGAAATCCCAGAAAACAACGCATGCAGGCAGGATGGTTAGTAGGTAGCAATGTTGGTCCACTGCCAACCGATTCACAGTCAGGACACATCAGAAGTTGTCAGAGCTCCTACATTACTGGCGCTATAACATGCATTCCTACGACTTATGACTGTCAGTCACAGGGATCCGCAACAAATCCATAGAATGCTGCTGCTGCGAGGCAGACCCTGTTGTTATCTTTGTGTTTACGAATACGACAAACGTAAATATTTCACCCGTAAACATGTAATAATGCGCCAGCGCTTAAATTGGCTCGGTTGCCTTTGATGCAGTCGTGGGTACTTTAAAAACGCAGAAAATTGCGTAGAAGAGTTCTTTATCACGCTGAGCGGGTTGACAGTTTATGATACACGTCTTACATGAACTTAACGAACTAAAAATCCCTAAGCAATCTGAAACCAGTTCAAACACAAAGTGAATATTGTCTGTACTTTTTCTATGGTTAGGATGTAGTTTCTTAAAGCAATAAGGGTTTAGCTTCATATCACTGAATTTGACGTCACGAAATAAAATTTTCCGAAAGGTCATAAATTTTGAGGCCGGACAGTGATTATTCATCTGCGCCCGACCCCGCCTCCGGTCTTCTCGGCTATGTTTTGACACCAGCCACAGGCCATAAGGGAAGAGAGAGTGCGGTAGATGCAGTTCAAGTCTACTATCACTTACAACTAATTGGTAGTGTAAATGGTGGAGGCACATTAAGGGGGTCCCAGAAACAATGCTATTGTTTTTGCTAGTTAAAAGCATACAGTAGGTTGTATTGTACAGATAAAAATTACCAAAATTATCATGGGACTGCTGTCAAATGTTCGTTGGCATTCGGTGCCCTTTATTCTGCTAGTAAACGGTTGGTTGGAAAGTAGGTTCCCTTTTCCATAGTAAAAGTAGTAGTATTAGACGCAGTATTAATAGTAGTAGTAGTAGAAGACGCAGCAGTAGTTGTAGTAATGATAGTATTAGTAGTAGTAGTAGTGGCAGAATTAGTTGTAGTAGTGGACGAAGAAGCAGTAGTAGTGGTAGTAGTAGTAGTAATCATATTAATAGCAGTTGACGGAGAAGTAGTTGTGGTAATAGTTGTATTAGTAGTAGTTGACACAGTAGTCGTCTCAGTAGTAGTAGTAGTAATTGTAGTTGTAGAGGTAGTAGATAAAGTAATAGTAGTAGACGCAGTAGTAAGAGTCCAATTATTATTATTATTAGTAGTAGTAGTAGTAGTAGACGCACTAGTAGTGGTAGTAATAATAGAAGTAGTCGTTATAGTTTAAGTGTAGTAGTAGTGGTAGTTGACGCAGTAGTAATACTAGTAGTAGTAGTAGTAGTAGTAGACGCAGTAGTAGTAGTAATAGTAGTAGTAGTAAATGTAGTATTATAAGTAGTAGTAATACTAGTTGAAGTAGTAGTAGTGGTATTCGTAGACGCATTAGCAGTAGTAGTAATTGTCTCGTCCACCTGCATTTCTATAACCTTGGCACCTACCTGTCCTACGGCGCTCATGAGTTCACTGGTTGACACATTGCGATAAATTGCGTACCCCCTGCATTGCAGTATTGCAATGCACCCCTACCTCCAGTGTATTGGCTGTAGGTAATTTTACCTCGGTGCACTTACTTTGTACGTGTATAACTTGGTACACTTTTCGTACCGATATTTCCTCTCTAGGCTATGAATTCAGAAATTAATATTTAGAATATTTTAAAGCTGAGAGATTATCTTTTCCTAGGTTGCAGATAAATCTTCAGCTAAATGTTTATAGGGGAAAAAGAGAGTAAGTTAAGCGTTTAATAAATTATGAGAAATTAGCTAATCGAGCCAAATTGCGGAAGTTATTTGTGCTCTTAGCCAGGCAAGGTGCTTCGGTACGAGTATACTGATAAAAATAATTGTAGCGAAGCATTGTCGGTGACTGGCTTAGGTTACCGCTTAGTAAAAGTTGTGTATCCACCCCACTTCATAAGGCATCTTGCGTACTAATGATCCCTCGCAGCCTGGAGTGTTCGCTTTAAGACCATCCGAGGAGAGACTGGTCGGAATGGGAAATGGCGATAATCACTGAAGAACTGGCGCGCTATAAGGCGGACATCGCTGCTCTCAGCGAGAACTTATTCTCTGACTAGTGTCAGCTGGAGAGATAGGGCCCGCTTACATCCTGTGGAGCGGCAGATCTAGACGGGCCCCAAAGTACAGCCTCGGTTGGCACAACACGCAGGGTTGGGATCGGCCATTCCAGTCTTCCTTAGTCTTTGGCGATAAGTTTCTAATGCCTCTACTACTAGCAGTATTGCGAGTGTTGGGGGTGGTAGAGAGTGCACCCTAAGCGAAGAACGGTCCGAGTGTGACTCGTTACCGTTCGGTGAAAGTCTATACAATATTTTCTAGATTCTCGATCAAAACAAGGAGGAAAACGAGCCCTCAGCACAAAGGGTTAGAGCGTTAAAGGTCTACTCAAGCGACCGGGGATCGGAGCCCTGGGTGACACAAAACCTCGGGTTGGGTAAGGCTTGCTAATCAAGGCTCATAAGCCAGAAGTGGTCAATCCCGTTTTGCTGGTGTTTGTCGGTAATGTTCTACTGATTATACTACTAGCCGCCGTGCGGTTGCTGACGGGACTCGAGAGCTAGCTCCAAGGTTAAACCAAAATAATTATATTTCTTATATGCATTTCAAAACGTTAGCCTGCAGTAGATATTTCTGATAGCTCCTTATAAGGCGACATGCAACAGCATAGGCGGCCTGGACTACCCTTGGACGTTCTATCTCTCAAAACCCAACCTTGAATTATGGTGGATTTTGGCAGCCATCTGGGATGTGCAAACAGCTCTATTAGGGAATCTCTGATAACCTCCTCGCGGAAGAAGTGACTATAAAAGGTACTCTTAACAACAATAGCGTTTGAAAAATAAAGCGATATCCCCACATTAAATATGCTCATTTTTTGACGTTTCAGAGAGCTTGGTCAGCTCACTACTACCAAAGTGTTGACGCCAGTTAATCAAACAGAACAGGAATTAGCGTGTCTTGACCGGTTTGACGGTAGCGGCCTCATCGATTTTTGTTCACTGCCTCTGCCCATTGGAGATTGTTTGCCGGGCAATAGTGTTGCATGCAACATGAGTTACTCACTCGGAGCGGGGGAGGGATATTCTAGACTCTAATGGTTTTGTTCGGTTCGGCTGCTCTTTTAGTTACTTGAATGAGTTCATTCTTGTGTTCTCAACCTCCTGAATCTTGCACTTTTCGTGTACTTTCTCAGTATTCTATGCAGCTCGTTTTCTTTGACACTAAGTTCCTTGGCACAAGTATCCAGCTGGCGGGCGGACCGAATGTGATCGTGCAAGATCCTAACGACAACATCCGACGAAAGGCTAGTAGGAGACTATTCTGGTATGCACTTGGATAGGTACCGGCCCATAGAACATGAATTCTAGCCCATTATTAACTTCTGAAAGATAAAACACTACTCCTCGAATCAAAATCAAACGCTTCTTACTGCACAAGGCCTTAATCTTGACTGCAAGTTAATACCTGGACCGTCTAAACCAAGGAAGAAACCAGGCTGAATCAATTTCACCTCAGCTGCCTTCGCAGAAAACTGCATCTGAGGTGGCAAGATGGTATCCTGGACAAGGAAATCTTGAGATGGAGTGGTATCCTCAGCATCCAAGCCATGCTGAGGCATATTAAACTGCGATTGAGCGATCACCTGATGAGAATAGACGATGAGTGACTATTCAAACCAGGTTGCTACGCAGATGTTGCTACGAGTGAATGACATACATTTGCCAAATGCATAAATACACCGCAGAGACAGATGCCTCCACTTCATTCTCGCAATCTCACCCTACATGGGCCTATTCGGTCACATGCGCATCCAGGACAGATTCATGCAACGCGATGCCGACACGTCAAACACAACTTAAACACACATCAACATTCAAATCACAACCCTTACATTGGTGCAACCAAAACCACCATCGACTCAGCATCCCTCGCCCTATCCTGTACTCCCTACCTCTCTACCTTCATCCCAACATCGGGCCGGTTGACCATTTGTGCATTAATCGCACGGAGCCTGGCGAACCAGTGCCTGGTGCTCCGACGTATAGTCGCCGCATCCGCCTCTACTCTTCACACTGTCCAGGTGCCTTCACATACCGCATGGCCCTGCTTGGCCACATGCGCCATTATGTAAATCTGCTGTGTCTCACAATCAACGCATGCATCACACATGTACTCCCCCATCACCGCCACACATCTGTTCATAGCCCCAATTAAGTGTGCAGTGTTTTCTCTGGTTCCTGTCCATGTGGTTTTGCAGCCAGCTGCGAGATCTTTGCTGAACCTATAAAGATTAACGCAAATGCTAGTCAAGTGTAGGCGGTGTGAGCTAGGATCCGAGCTGGTGCCTCGCTATCTTCTTGTGTTTTCAACCAGCACTTCTATCTCAGAGGAAAGCTTGATTTTCGGCTAGTTCTCAATTTTGGTCTCCTGCTTTATGCAATATCTGAGCTGGAGACTAGTACGGTGCGTTAAGCGCCGTGGCTTGGAAGGTTGCCAAGTGACAAGAACACACAGACCACGCAGTCAGTCCCGTGTGTGTTTGTGCAGAGCGACCGACTGGTGGTCTGATAGTCAAACTGCAAGGACTCCTTCTTAACGTAACCTCTGACATTCTCACAAATGGGTGATGTGAGCCGCTCGACACCTGCTGGTTACTTGAATTCAAAAGGCTTTCAACCACCTGCAATTCCCCCAGTTTGTCGATTCAGAGGTATTTCGTGGGTACAGGCCAACAGCCGTCGACAAGGCAGCTTAAAGGGTTTATATGAGAGCTTATAGAAAACGGACAGGATTTTCCCCAATGCTGATTTTACCCATAGATTATTAGTGAGACTGAACTGTGTTCAAATACTTTGAACACAGAACATATGGTTCACTGTAGTTTTTTGTGCCAAAAACACGGTGACTGAAGATGCACGTTAATTGATGTGGGTGACCATTGAAAGTGTAATGCGGACTAGAAGGTTTCGTCTTTTGGCACCACAACATTACGATTATTGCTTGTTTTAAATGGTGCACAACTGGGAAATATAGAGTGAATTCATAAGTCATAGGACGGCAGGACAGACTTCATTCGACGACGCCTACTGAACTATGGGAACAAGTAGGCTATGGCAACCACGTGTACGCAGCTGGACTGCCAGACAAACGTTTTCCAAAGGGTCCCTGCGAACAAAAATCGATCAGTCTGAGGCTAAAAAAACTGGCTATAGCAAGCTATTTAAGGCTCAGTTCTATTAATTGCAGTTTACACGATGATAATGGAGTGCCGACTAAGTTCTCCGACACGTCGGCCTATGACTTAATTTGTTCCTTTGAGCCCGACTTATTTCTCGAACAATAAATAAATTCGTAACTAAACACCGTTTGTTAAGCGCTCTCGGGAATTTTCGACCGCTTGATGATGTGTTAGAAACAAATCTTGTGGACTGTCTTCCAAATAAATTCAAGAAGCAAGCATAGATTATTGAACTATAAAGTAAATAACTGTCAGTTAATTTAACGACCGTTGACAGCATGCTTATTGCTCAGAAACTTACAGATCGAAATGCCAGGGCATCGGGAAAGGCCATTTCTCGCATATGAGCCGTCAACAGCAAGCCAGTACCCAACCCTACGTGTTGCACCACCTAAGGCTCGAATGCACGGCCCCTTGAGTAGAACTCCAACGCTTTAAGCCATTGCGTAAATTGATCGTATTCATGGTGCACAGCTGGAAAAGATAGAGCATTCAGAAAATGAGCAAGCGCTATTTTATTTAAATCCGCTCATTTACGCCGATGCAGGAATATCTAGATTGCAATAATCGTGCTGACCATGGAGATTAAGCAATTGTTCGTCAGCATATTCCGTTGAAATAAGATGCACAACTTTGAAGTTCTGCAATTACATTCTAAAGTAATCCAACGGGTATGTGAAATTATGGGCGGGTGTTTGTAGAAAGCTGAAAAATTAAATAAGCTTATTAACGATACCTTAATATTTTCTTTTCTCACAAGGTTAACCCTTTTTCTCAAACGCTAGAACCCCAAGCACAAACCTTAACCTTAAAACCATGACCCTTAAAAATATCTTGCTATATGTGTCCTACATCCAATCGCTTACCTCCTATATTTCTCGGGGGTCAACCCACTGCCTTCACTGAGGATTTCATGCAGTGAATCGACTTCGAATTATTGATTTCAAGGCTATTTTAGAAAACAGATTTTTAAACACATTGTCTTGGTTAGTCAATTTATTACAACTAAAAATGCCATGCGGCGCAATGAGTCTGAGTAAGTAAGCCCAGCTGCTGCATATGCGGGCCTGGTTGATGGCAGTCTCTTATCAGGAGGGGCCCTGCAGATGGCAGTCGCCAGACCGCCACACATCTGTTAATAGCCCCAATTAAGTGTGCAGTGTTTTCTCTGGCTCCTGTCCATGTGACTTTGCAGCCAGCTGCGAGATCTTTGCTGAACCTATAAAGAATAACGCAAATGCTAGTCAAGTGTAGGCGGTGTGAGCTAGGATCCAAGCTGGTGCCTCTCTATCTTCTTGTGTTTTCAACCAGCACTTCTATCTCCGAGGAAAGCTTGATTTTCGGCTATTTCTCCATTTTGGTCTCCTGCCTTATGCAATATCTGAGCTTGAGACTAGTACGGTGCGTTAAGCGCCATGGCTTGGAAGGTTGCCAAGTGACAAGTACACACAGACCACGCAGTCAGTCCCGTGTGTGTTTGTGCAGAACGACCGACTGGTGGTCTGATAGTCAAACTGCAAGGACTCCTTCTTAACGTAACCTCTGACATTCTCACAAATGGGTGATGTGAGCCGCTCGACACCTGCTGGTTGCTTGAATTCGAAAGGCTTTCAACCACCTGCAATTCCCCCAGTTTGTCGATTCACCGAGGTTATTCGAGCGTACAGGCCAACAGCCGTCGACAAGGCAGCTTAAAGGGTATATATGAGAGCTTATAGAAAACGGACAGGATTTTCCCCAATGCTGATTTTACCAATAAATTATTAGTGGGAGTGAACTTTGCTCAAATACTTTGAACACACAACATATGGTTCACTGTAGTTTTTTGTGCCAAAAACACGGTGACTGAACATGCACGTTAATTGATGTGGGTGACCATTGAAAGTGTAATGCGGACTAGAAGGTTTCATCTTTTAGCACCACAACATTACGATTATTGCTTGTTTTAAATGGTGCACAATTGGGAAATTTAGAGCGAATTCATAAGTCATAGGA
>WEDG01008073.1:0-36603 GCA_017591395.1 Schistocephalus solidus
TGTTGGCTGGTTCGGTTGGCGGAAACTTGTTTGGTGGTTTTATGCGCGAGAGGAGTGAGCTTGCATTTGCGTTTCTGGGGATGAGATTTGGACTCTTTCCTGTTTTTCGAGGGTATTTTGGGGATGCCATTAAGTATTCTCTTTGAATATAAAGGTGATTTTGTTTTGGTGTTTTATTGGTTGAGAGTTTGTTGCTTGTTTTGTTGTGGATGAATTGTCTGCTTGTTTTATTCCGAGGTAATGTTGTGGTGAAGTAATGATCAGGCGTGTGGTTAGCTAATATTCAAATATTGGCTTATGACACCCGGAAACATTGATACGGCTGGCAAGTGTCCGCATGCGCTCGAACTAAGCGATCAACAGGACGTTTTTGACATCTTGTGGCATGGTTTGGGCCAGAGGGAGAGTGACCGGGAATATCACGATTTCCAGTATGGATAGAAGACTGTTTGGTTGTTTCGCGGATTCGCCGCTCGCGTATAGTGTGAGCCTGTTGCTGTTAGATGGGTTTACTTGTGTTTTGACAGGCTGGCTGTCAGTTCATCAGGCCGGTGGGTTGCGGACATACTTGAGCTTAGATCTTTGTTCTCTGTTTGGAAACGCGATGCGGTCTTAATGTGCTGTCTGATTTGTGGTCGGATTATGCTCAGGTTTTCAGTGTATAAGCGATTTGTTAAAGGCTTTTCTCCAGGTTATGTTATTATTCTTGTTGTTGTGCGTAGGCGTAGCACATAGAACAGGCGTGCATGATGTCGTAACATGTACTTTTCTTATGTCCAAAGAGTGCTGTTCGTCGCATGGCTGACTGTCGTTGTTTATACAACAATTAGCTCCCTAATAAAATGCCCTAATGAGGCCCGAAATACAGTTGCATGAAACAAAATCAAGACCAATTTTCTCCTGAACTACTGCCTTAAATTTTGGTTTTGTTTTTGCATGTTTTTGGTCGTCTAGTGTATGTATTTCAGTACAATAAAAACCTATTATATTATTATTTCAGGCAGTTAATTTCTCTTATTTTGATCTAAAATGACCCCCAGTAGCGAAATGCACCCATATCATTCTAAAAAGCTTTTTCTTTACTAGATAAGCAATTACCTAGATCTAAACCAGTTGTAATAGGAAGAAAAATGTCACGGGAATAGGTCATGTGCAGTATTAATTCGCATTTGAAATATTTTTAGCAGATTTTTGTTACTGTTAAATTCTATTCCTGAGCATAAACGCCATGGAAATTGGCTAAATTATATTAAGAATGAAAACACAAGGTTGTACTACAGTTAACACATTGCTGAAGATTATATTCACGCCGATCAGTTGCCCATACCTTTACAGACAACTGGGGGTATTAGTTACGGTCATGCATTTAAATCAGGTGTAAACAACTTTAATCTACAAGAACATTGCTTAGTCCACACAGACCAATCAACAAACATTTTAATCTAAAAATATCTTATTAAAGAAATAATAGGGAAGCAAACGATATATAAATCAAAAGGACCGGGATTATCAGGGTCAGCTGACATTGCACAAAAATAAGGTACTTAATAATTTCTCTGTATCTTCGCAAGTACGCGGAAGGCTGTTTTTCATCAACAGGGTAATAGGGTGGCTGTTTGTGATGGAATAATGGTTGATGTTTGCTTCTTCCTTAAGAATGCATTTAGGCAGATGCCCAACTGACAAGGCCACCAAGCGGGTTTCCGTTCACAAAACTTATTTTGCGGCCGTAAATGCAAACGAATGCAAAAATGGAATTCAACGTGGCAAGGAATTGCAAAGAAACCTTCACTCGTGGAGTTTGAATGATTTTAGTAGCACACATAACATTTGGGTTGGATGAATTGTATGTCATTCGAGTGGTGTATTGCAATCCTGGCTCATTATTTACATGACTTTCACGGTTTCCTGGAAACCATGACTTGGAAGGATGTCAAACGATGCTTTCACTTGACCAAGACATCAGTTCATTGTGTGCGAGTCGTAGCGTTGGAATCAAACGGCGATGGCACCTTCTTACTGCTGCTGGGCCGGATGAAGTCTCTACCCATTTGTTTTAAAAATACTGCTGCTCTCAGATTGCCCCTTATTTTTGACACACATTATAAGCATGTCCTTCATGGAGTCAAAGATTCCTGACATTTTGGCGTTCAGTAAGAATCACTCCCCATCCCTAAAAAGGTCCACTTATTTTGGTCCTAAATCTTTCCGTCCAATAGCCTGCTCTTCTGCTTCTCACTGAAGATTGCTGAACGAGTCGCTCTCGATACAATTCGCTAAGCCTTTTACCTCCAATTTCTCCGACCCATTAAATTTGCCTATAAGGCTCCAGCGTAGTACACCCTGGATGCCAGTTGCCCTTTGTAGTACATCTCGACTCTACGAGATTTTAGATAAGGGCTGCCGTGCGTACGCATGCGCATTTCTTGACTACTCCTCTTCTTATAAAATGTGCCATCTCCTTCTTAATAAAACATCCGCGTCTGGCTCTCCCGGCTGGGTTGTCCCTTTGGCTTGTAAATTATTTTTACTTCCTGCATTCAATTCGTACAATCCGTCAAGCGGAAGTCTACTGTCCTTCCAAACAACTGCGGTGTTCTTCAAGGTGCCATCATATCCCCTCACCTCTTCCCCTTCACACTGATGATTTTAAAGTCACCAAATGAATGTCTGTACATCAAATATGCCGACGACATGGCTGTTGGTCATCCTCTTAAAAAATCAAACACATCTCCAGTGTCTGAAGGATGGCCTCGACCATGTTACAGCCTGGTCGTCAGATAATGGCCTTCAACTGAACCATGAGAAATCTGTCCAATCTGTTTTTCACCTGCGACCATCCCCTAGTTCTCAATACTCAGCCGTCCTTTCCAACGAGATATCCTCTTTTCGGTACCTTGACGTTACTTTGACATCGAATCTTTCATTCTTCCAACATATCGACGCTCCTTTTACAAAAATTAGTAAACTTCTATAATATATTCGCCGTTTACGTTCCTATCACACACCTCAGGCCCTTATCTGGCGGTTTATAGAGGCATGTGTTCTTCCCCTCATCCTTTATTGCTCTCCCGTGATTTTTCCAGCCTTGCTTAAAAATGATTTTTTGTTTTTAAAACGTATTCTCCAAATGCTCTCTTCTGCTGCTGGTGTTTTTTATACTGTTTTAGTGGATTTGATAGCAAAACGGCACTTTACGGCAGTCAAACAATTCGCTGGGCGAATCCTTGATGATGAAACCCATCATCTCCACTCTGAGCTGATTGCTGTGAAGGCTCTTGCCATATAGCCTGCCGTACAACGGCATACCAGTGCTCCGTTTTGCCATTTTTAGCACGCTATTTTACGTGTGAAGAGACTGAAATAAAAAAGCTCAGACTAGAACTGTCTCCCCGCTAGATGTCCATTTTTGACTCTCTGATTCTTGCATATTATGTTTACTGATCCTGTTATCTTAGTGAATGGAGCCATTTATATTTTTGCTGAAAGTTTTGGAATGATACTCTCAAAAATAAAAGCGTATTCCCTCTCATCTGGTTTCGGTACTAATGTTGTGACTTGCCAATACAAGCGGAAATGCGAGTCTCTCCCACACGGAGGACAAAAGTTCCGTGGATAATAACCCACATGCCAGTCATCAAACAGTTAACACACTAGAGCGCAGTTGTCATCGCTGAAGGGGAGCCTTTTAATGCCGTAGGCTTGAAGTATCATAGCAATAGCATCCTTTAAATACTGCTACTCCCCGTGTACGGATTACCTGTAGCTGATACGGTTCCTAAGGATGGGTACGATTTGGAATCCAACACGTCGGGCGAATAAAGTACTTTGCCCAGTGATCGCAACTACTTCTTCTCACTTTTGTGAGTGTCAAGGGAGCCTGGTCCCTATTATGGCACGCGAAGACGCGTTGGTTAGCCGTGTCAGTCACTGCGCCAACTCCCAAATCAGACAGCTGCCCACCTAAGATGGTGGCCTGATGGTGAGGGTGTGCGAAAGAGTGAGGTTGACGCCTCAGTGCATATTACTCACCAGAAACCACCTAAGGCCCGTGAAACTATCACAATGCGTTAAAAGGCCGTGGTCTAGAAATTTTGTAGTTAACAGGATAACTCAGACCGCTGAGTTAGCCCAGTTGTGTGTCTGTACGGACTCAGCTGACTGGCAGACTGAGTGTTAGGTTCCAATGCTTTTAACTTACCGTGATCTCTGACACTCTCACCCAGGTGCGATGTGAACCGATCAACCAATTTTTGTGACATTCTGGCTCCTGAGTTTCGGGAACCAGTTCATGTACTTCGTACACGTAGACGCGGTCATTTTATAGACTCAAACGGGGGCTGAGGCCAGAGACTGGCTCAGCGCATTTTTCTAACTATAAACAATGGGATGTGCTTTAAGCTACTACGGTGCGATACAAACCTTGGCTTGGAAAGCTGCCGCCTACGGGATAACTTAGGATGTGTGATCAGCCAAGTGTGCGTTTATTTTGAGTGGCTAAATGGAGTCAGGCTGTAATGGCTTCTCCTCACTGTGGTATTTATGACGCTCGCATTTCATAGGATCCGAACCAACTGCAGCGCTGGCCACCTGCGTCCGATCCCGTGTCTGATCTTTTGACTCTGTCTTGATACTGGGCAAAGACGAGAGTGGACAGCAGCCCATTGGTTTCCATGTCATTTTTGCGTATTAGGTTTTTTATGTTTCTCTTTCGTGTTTTGCCTTTTTATGTTACCATCCTCATTGAATATTCTGCTTACAATGAAAAATACCCTTTCGATTTTGCATTGAAATTCTATGTTAATGATCTTATGGTACGGCTTTTATGAGTTATATTTGTTATGATAATTATTTTCTAAGGTTTAAATTATATTAAAAAGAACTTTGCTTGGAAAATTGCCTCGAGGACAAAAATTGGCAAACTAAAATTATATTTTTTCCATAGAAACACTAGAAAAATACCTTCGCCAAACATCTTCGATAGATTTTGATATGCCAAATAATGCAGACTGAAATTTATGAAAGATTTCTAAATAGGGGATAGATAGACATGTTTTACCAAGTTAGCAGATTTTTACCAAGATAGGAGGCGTGGCAGAATGTCTTTGCAGTCCTTTTCCCGTATTTAACAACCTACTTCAAAAGCGCAGGTTAAAGTGTCTTCGAACACGCAACATTCACACATTTGCAGACATCTGACCATCAAACACTAAAGTTTGTCTTCAAAAAACCAAAAAACGACTGCCACATATCCCTTGGTGTTAACTGTGGCATAGAAAAAACTCAGAAAAAAGCAATTACTAGCTTCGATGTCACAAACTGTATTTCCTCGTATGTATCACCTCATAGATAACCCAAATGCAGTAAAGTTTATTCAGCCGAAATTTCTTAAGCCTATAAGTTAATTAGCGAATCCACAGCATTCAGTAACAACTTGCTATATAATCCTTTACGTGAAGAAACATCAAATGCCATTCTGACGATGGCTATTCACGAGACTGAAGATTTAAACATCGGCCAAAATTCACGGGAATATTGTATCAACCCTCATTATTATTGGCACACAAAGATTGTAGTCAAGTATGCGATGAACTGACCAATGCTATACTGTTCCTAGAGACCGCTTTTCCGTTTTAATTTCCTGTGAAACATATGCAGATTCAACTGCGTGGAATCAGAAACATTTTGTGTATGCCTGGTAACTGTGTGTGTCAAAGCGCTAGTATACTTCGGCCATGGATGCAGACACCAGCAAACAAAGAAGTTTTATTAGTTCGTTTAAATTGGTTTAAATTGGTTTAAATTAGTTTTAATTGGTTTAATTGGTTTAAATACCCTCACAAAATTAAGAGATATGCGATGCGCTTACATCTGAAAGGCAGTAACTTGAACAACTGTAAGTACTTGATCAGCTCTCCTAAAAGCCAATGCAATAGGTGGGTCATCGACAACATAGAAGTTCGCTGGACTGGAATGTCATGTAACGACGTGGTTAGCATGCAGCTCCACCAATAAGTTGTAATCCTCGACAAAGTAAAAGAGAAAAAGTGATATGAATAGCTGCTCCCGCCTTCAAACGCAGTAAACACATAACTAAATCAACCCATCTTAGCAGCGCACAACCGTTATTCCCTGTGATGGAAATGGAGTGCCCATCAGGTTGGGGTTTCACACGGTCGTTAGCGCATTCTACCTCAATTCAGAGACCGTAGGTATATTTCCATAGCAAGAAATTCTTATCAAGTTATTGTACCAATATTGGTTCAAAACCCTTTTGCGGCTTATTATCCGTCGTTAGCAAGTTTTACCTAACGCCCGCTTTGCAGGACCTCACAGCCGACTGTCATTGCTGCCCTACTGCCTGCCCGAAGTTAGAAGCCTTAATAAAATTACTAATAACAAGAATGAAAAATCGTTATATAATATATAGAAGCAGCCAATGCTAGCCATTTTGGCCTTAATTAGGCTGCCAGTTTCAAGGGCACCTGCAACCTGTCGAGATACACAGTGTTATTGCCGCATCTCTAGGCTATTTACATTGTTTAAACACTAAAAAGACATTTTAGAACACATATTTAGGGAAAACTGTGAACAATTATGGACTGATATAATTTTGACTGTACTTTCCGTGTTTGCATTTCCTATAGATATTAAGTAATTGCTGTTCTCTAAGTAATTTGTAAAATATTTTACGGTTATTTATGATCTTATAATAGTTTATTTTAAAGTGGTGTAATATCGGCGGTGCCTGCAAGTCATTTGGTAGCCTCCTTCACGACAGTTTTCATATTGAAGGTTGTTTCCTATTGCTGCATTCCATAACAAGGTAGTCATACCCGAATAAAAATAAGGAATAAAAAATTTCATACTGACAACTTACCAAGATACTCTTATTCTTTAAGACTAGATTTGTCAGGTTTATAAAACGCCAAAATTAAATATAGAGATTTTCCGTCTTGCAAAGCGTGAATTTGCTGGCGTCCAAGAAATGTGTGCGAATACAGCGAGTGTAACAAATAATTTTTACCAAATTGACGGATGGATAATATAATTCGTAAAAAGCTCTGGGATCACTGACTAATATAGTTAAATTTCATTGTTATATTTTGAGTAGAAAGGTGAAAAAAATGTGAATATCATTTGATGTATGAAATTTAAGATGAAGTTATTCAGCACCTTTGTAGCTACACAGTTCAGGCAAACTTATACTATTCTGACATTAATTGCACATTTGAGCTTATTTGAACTCTAAATATTTTATCTGCATGCGATTTTCTAACACTATAGATGATCATCAAGGCATTGCTGCGAGTTCCATGCTAATTTAAAATGTTTTGGATGTTATTTCCCCAAGGGCACGTTGTCTTTAAAGTATCTGTGTTGCTCTCTCGCGCGTGACTTCCATAAAAAATGATTAATACTTGGCAAATGATTTTATTTACAGTTTAGCGGTTTAGGATAGCTAATCATAACGCTTAGAAATAAACAAATGTTCAAAATTATTTTGCAAAGGGATACTCTGCATTACGCTACCAGTGATTTGATCTGCCTGTGTTAAAACAGGCAACCAACTTATTTTATGGTAACACGTTCTGTAAAATCCTCAGCAAAACCTTCTTTGCCCTGATTTCTGGAAGGTCAAGCTATGCCTATTTATTACATTCATCTTGACTTGTGTATGCCTTGGATGAGCTGGCTAAACGGTGCAGGGTAAAAACAGTAGAAGCTAAACTGAAATGAGCTTTGTTATGATATCAACCTGTTTTGATCATCAATGAAGTCGTCTTTCGTCTGGATAGTGTTGTAAAGAAGCCGTATTCAAATAAAATATTACGATATTTAAATGCATCTCCTCAATACCCGATATTTTGAATGTGTCAAATTGGTTGGCGTAGAAACGTTTCGCTTTTAATGTATACAATTTGTCATGCTGAGCTAGACAAATTAACTTTCCTTTTGATATATAAAACAGCTTCCAAAATAGACCGTCGTTAATTTTTTATTCCTTCATGTGTTTTTTCCAGAAACATAATTGCTAGTAGCATTATGTGTATGTGTGACATTACAAGCAGACCTGGGTTGAAAATCTGCTGATATGGAAGTAATTGAATTATTTATTAAATTCAATTAATTGCAAATCAGCAGTACAAAATGGGAAAAAAATTGAAACGTATTCCATTTGTGTTTTCACTGTAAACAAGGCATTCTCATGGAATTAATATTACGAGATAATAAAAGTTTAGTTTTGTTATTTACCGTGCTAGTCACTTTTAGGATCAATGCATACCAATTATTGCTTTAAACATGAGTCATTTACTAATTCAATTAACCAAAATTATCAGTTTCTGAGACATGAATACCACAACTGAATGTGTAGTAGTCATGCAAGCAAATCCCGTAGAAAATAAAGGTCATAAATCTGTGTTTACGATACCACTAAGAGGATGTCGCTTTTTGTATTTAAATCACTCAAAGACGGGATAATAACAAAAAGCTAAGTCTTTGGTAGATGAGTATGCAACCCCAAGCTAAGCAAACATCATGTCATATTTGTACTGCTTCTTGAGAATTGAATAACCCAGAAAAAAGCAACGTTGGACATTGATTTATACTGAAGGTTAAAATCGATTTATACTCTTCATGTCCAATTTTTATATTATAGAGTTTTGGATTTTCATTTGATGGCAGTCAACAGTGAGCATGATTAGAATTTTCTAGCACACACGTTGGCGAAGATTTGCACCATGGGCTGATTTCGGTTAGTAACTTATGAAGTAAGGGATGCCTTCATCCGTATTTTTGGAATTTTTTGGGTTCATTTATTTACTTTTAATTATGACTTCATTTCAAATTTCCACTTTGTACAGTGAAAGACCACTTGCATGCAAAGTTAACAAGAATTTCTAAACGCGTTTATGACTACAAATGCTTATTTAAGCGGCATTGCAGTATACAATAAAAGCACACACTAATGCGAGAATATTATGAACATGGAAGGATGCCGTCTTTGAATGCATTGCTTTTGTCAGTCTGCCAACATCGTATTTGGCACAAAAAAGTTACATAAAGTATATGCATTTTTTCTATTGTTTTCACTTTCCCTTATTAATTCATGTATGAAATATAGGAACCACGCACAAACATATCCTCCCCTGAATTCAGGTGACAGATCAAAACTTCTTCTTTGAACTAAATTCTCAATTAAATTAAACCTATTGGTTTTAAAAATGTTTCTAATGATGTGTTTTTTAGCCCGTACAGTTTTCAATCAACTAGCTTCTTATCTGTCCTTTTAGTTATGCCCCTGACTGTATGCAATACAATTCACATTCACTGTGAAGTTTTATGAACACTATACGGTATCTTTTGAAGGTTAAAAAAAATTAATGGTTATTCTCAATCTGAAAGCCTACAGATTGTAGACTAGCAAACAAATCCTTCATCTCTATGGCAAACCGGACTAAGATTATTTTTAGATTGGAATCTTTTTAAGAACCTCAATACATACTTTCTTTGAGTATAAAACAGGAAGCAAAGATAATTTTCTACAAACTGATTATATGAAAGCATGCTTTTGTTTACGCGTTCTATTAAATATATCTACATTTATAAAGGCAGAGGAGATTAATAGAAAATATTTATATATTTTAAAGAATAATTTTTAAACAAGTAGGAGTTTGTAGAGGCAACCAATAAGCAGTTGGCTTCAAACGCCAGCAAAATACATTGTCCTTAGTATCTTTTTCTTAGGCTGAACATCAAACACTCTAACATCGCCCTGTAATGCTCCCTTCTTATCGTCAGCATGGTTAAGAAATTTGGTTAGATTTGCATGTGCCCTATCAGTCAATGTATATTTCCTCTCATAGGTAATGTGATAATGGCAGAACAAGCAAAAAAGAAAGCCAAGTTTATGATGTTCTACATTTTTGTCGAATGATTAAACGTAGCATAACACCTTTAATTTTTTTGTCTTTACCTGAACTATTAATTATTCATTTTTAGAAACTTGTCACATAACCTGACTTTTGGTCCTGTAAAGAGTAATTTATTTATATTCATACGCTTAACATCAAAACTAAGAGTGGATTGTACCGAATACAGTCTGATAAAGTTTTAAGAAGTAAAGATACACAGATAAAATTTGGTCTTGAGATTTGTCTCCGTGTAAGCGCTTGAAGCAGATGTTTGCGAATTCACAAGATTATAGCAACTGTATAAACAATTTATTTCTACTATAGTACGCAAGAAAAAGAAACTCTTTGTCTTCGATTATGCAACAGAAATTTTATTTATTTATGCGCGGAAACGCATAAACATATACGACACATTCTGTGAAGAACATACCTTATATCTGCTGATTTGCCTGCATGTAAAGCGAAATAATCATACATGGAGGAAAAATGGAAGACAAATACTTAAAATGTCAAGTGGATATTTTTGTCACCAGGACGTTTTAAGGTCAGCCATTACAATGCAATCTTCAGTAAATGGACGTTTGTAAATTGTGGCTTGTTAACCGATGAAAAGGCTTAGTCAGACCACTAAATATGCCATTTGTTTATTAACATTTCCTTATAAATCAAAGTCATATCGCCATCGTTTAAAGTTTCTGCACATACATGACTTTAAAGCCAGCACATTATTTATAAGGAAAACACCATTTTTTATTTGAAAATTCAATAAAATCGGAAATGTGATAAAATAAAAACTGCTCATATAGGAATTATAAGAAATTAATTAGGGCAAGGACTGTTTTGCAAAATATTTTTATACGTACGATTAACTAATATTATGCGAGTCATTCACAGAAGTACATATGGCAGATAAAAACACACAGACGAGTTCCACGAAGCCACTGGAGGAAAAATGCAATCGGTGGAACACACCTTAATGCGAATGGACGCCGTTATGGAATGCAATCCTCCAGTTCTGCCTTGGAGTGCCCTTTCAAACCGCAAAGCCGCTTGTAGTTTAATATTGCCCACAAAAACCGGGGAGTCTGAATAGCTTTTTTGGTTTATTTACCGTTGAGCCATGTGCTCATTGTCTTGCCGATTTAGCTCGGAAGTATTAACACAAGCAGTGAGTCGTCCATCCGTCACTTTCAAACGGAGGTGTGATAGTTTCAAATTCTCATTCAAACTCATCGTCAGCTATAGTCGGGAAGGGTTACATTGAGTTACGTTCTCGAGGTTTCTCAAATTATTTACAGGGGAATCTATTATGGCATTCGATCGGTCAATAATCTTGTACAAATTCCAGCATCTTTATGTCCAACTATACGTATTCCCTAAATCATATCTTAACCACATCATTCTTGATTATTTGTTTCCATTTTTATAGATCTGCTCAGTGAGCCAGTAAAAAGAACGTTTGCGTGAAATGTGTTGATACATATTACAATGGGAGGTATTTTAAATTAAACGCTAAGTTTCTCTAGTGTGCAGTAACCATTCGAGCATCGTGGTGCGAACGCAATGAAACGTTGACAAAATGAAATTTCTGTTCGTTTATAAAGAACTCAAGGCCCGAGTATTTTTCCTCTTCCCGTGGACGAAAACCGTGTAACAAGCAATCAGTCACCAGTTACCTAGTCCAAATGTCAAAGCTTATTAAAATTCATTAAACAGTTCATTAAACGGTCAAAGTTCATGTAACAGTCGCTGTGTTTAATGTCCTTCAAAAGATTTTCAAACATCAGGATCGTGAAGTATCACCGGATGGATTTTTATGACACCGAAATCTTGATCCGCAATTTTCTTCCAATAATTTGAAGATTACCAATTCACAAAATTATCTGGAAAGCACGATGAGCAATGCTATTCTTACGAAAGAAAGGCAATTGGTATGTTTGCATCCGTAACGTGGTATACATCTCCTGTTGAAAAAAATACATTAATTTAAATTAAGATAATTCTAATAGGGAAAGGTCTATTTAAATAGATGGTTTTGAGTGGCGCCGTAAGGCACTGCATAAGCCCAACAACCAATGGAAGGCCATTTGCGTGTTTTTAGCATTTACCAAAAGTGTGCGTACAAAATAATGCAAAATTAAAGAGCAGTTAAGTACGTTGGCTAATTATTTGTTGCACTAGGTCGGACAGCAATTTCGGGACGAAAAATGCAAATGAAAATTTAAATTTAGCGAACTGACTATTAGCGGTGCTCATGCCTTTTTAAACGCAGCTTTTAATTTAAGCCCAAAAGAGTAAACAATTTAAGAGCCAATCAGGATCTCATGGAATTAAGGCTGCGCTCCACGTCCAGGCGCTGCTCCAGTCATAAAATATTTTTCCTCAGTTCATTGGTAAAACTCCATAACCCTGTAACTTGAGTTAACTTCAATTAGGATATTTATCCTACTGCGTTTACTATTTTTACAATTCCTTTCGCACTGATCATGCCACAACTAAATTTTTAGATTTTTATACATAAATTTGATCATCTGTAATTTACCAATGGATTGTTTTAAATAGCAAAGACCGTTATTTTTCTGCTTATTTCGAAGGCTTAGCACCAAATTACGCCAAACCGCCACAAATTGGTGGTCAAATTGGTGGCGAATATGCACAGTCAGCAAAGGTTTCTATCAGATTCCAAATGTTTCATTTTAAAATTTGAGAATGTATCATTTGGATTTTTCGTAGCCCAGATTTGACAATACAATTGCAGTGAATGGGCATTGGCATATTTCCACATTTTTAAACTCATGAAGGTCCATCAAAAGCTTCCACAGTGCTCGTAAAATTTTACAAAGTAATAATCATGGCTAGACCGCCCAGTTTAGGGCTGAAGTTTAAGTGCAAGCTTTCAAAAACAGGATTCATGCTTAAAGATCAATATAATAGTCTCATCAAACAGCTTAGTCCTATATTTGCTTAAACGGCTTCCGTTCATGCCATTCATGTCCGTACACCTGTGTCTTCTGTCCAAAAAGTGAATTGAACAGCATTTTCAGACCACTCTTACACTCAGGAGAAGTGGCTGTAATTCAATAAAAGGTAAAAGATAATTGAATGTGGCAAATTCAAAATAAATTTCACTATTGAGATAATCATTGTATGGCAAATCCAAAAGTTGCGTTGCTGACATTTTTTGAGACACAGGATGAGCCCTTAAAATGGGAATCAGGATTTCCCAGGCAATCTATTTATTATCCACCAGATGACTACCAGGCATACTTTATTAGTAGAGGAATTTTTAATTCCTTTGACCTATTTAGAATATACTGGGTACCCCGCTACAAGCTGTCACATGTCTGTTATGCAGTACGATAAATACGTCCAGAGGGTTCATTTAACAAATATATCAACTGACCGTGCATTCATTACTTCGTCTGCGTGTTCAGTTTTTAACGGTGGCGAAATGTAGTGCTGTCGATAGACTTTGGTATATATGTTTATTTGAAGCATTTTTCTCTGGTTTGAATTTAAATAAAGTGAATTGAAGCAGTACTTTTTTGACACAAAAAATTGTGCAACAGCTCATCGGCTGCATCCTGTAACTACAATTTTCCTTTTTAAGGCAGAAACTGTATCTCCAACCTTATCAGAAACACAAAAATTTAAATAAACATGTAGAGATTATTTGGACAGTGGCCTCCAGTACTTTCTTAATTTAAACAGTCAGACGCCTAGGATGTGTAGTTTGTCCCCATTTTGTACCGTCGCAGCTAGTTTTAAATGTGATCGCGCGCGATGTGTGCCTTTATTGGTGTAGCATATGGGGTTTGAAGATTTTAAAGCCGTCCATTGCGTGTGCTGTCATTAAAATGACGTTTGTATGGGAATTTTGTCATTTTTAACCTAAAGTTTACCATTAATGTTGGAGACAGTGTTAGTATATTATTTTTGGGAAATAAACTCATGCGTGCGTTGGGAAAATGTAAAGCTGCAGAGAAATAAATGCGCAAAAATAAACAATGAGTAGACGATTAAGGCAGATTTGAATAATGCTTTTGACCCACTTTTGAAAAGGTTTGTGGTCCCAGTGGGATTCTGACCCACGATAGCAAGTGGAAGACTTTAGTACAGCCAATGCTTTAGCCAACTGAGATACGAGGCCCTCAATGGCAGCCGAGTGTTTAAACACACTTGGGTCAAGTTACACGCCCAATGTACTAAACATTATCATATTGAGTAGTCTGATAGTGTAAGCTAACTGTAAGCTAACTATCTTAGCAGGATTTACTAAACAATCAATCTAGAATCCACCACATGACTGCCATGCACAATTTATTAGTAGAGGACTTTGATAGATTTTAATAATTCGTTTGAAGAACTTGGAATATACCAAGCACCTTGCTACAGTAATTTGCATATCTGTAATGCAGTACGATAAGGATGTCCAGAGGGTTCATTTTACAAAAATATTAACTGACTCTTTATTCATTACCTTTTCTGTATGTTCAGTTTTTAACTGTCGTGAAATAAAGTGCTGCCGATAGACTTTGGTATGTATGTGTATTTGAAGCATTTTCCCCCCATTTTGCATTTGAAGCAAGCGAATAGAAAAAGGATTTATTGAACCCAACAAATTACGCAACAGCTCATAAACTACATCCTGTCGCTGAAATTTCCATTTAACGGGCTCATTCTTTACCTCCAAACTTGTCAGCAACGCAAAACCTTTAATTTTCATACGGAGATTTTTCTGTCAGTGACCGCTGTTGTGACGAGTACTTCTTGAATTTACGCATTCACATGCCAAGGATGTGTAGTATGTACCCGTATTATACCTATCCAGCTAGTTTTACATGTGTCCGCATGCGAAGTGTGCTTTTATTCGTATTAGGAGTCATTTTGATTTTCACAGTTGACACTTACTTAGGGTTTACTTGACACTAACAAACTGCTTATGCCAAAATATAACTCAGACTAAAGATTTGCTTTATATTAATCAGGCGATGTGAGATTATAGTCAACATAAAAAGTGGATACCACGTAGATGCACTTTTGACTTTAGTTCTTGAATTCAGCTCAACTGCTGCTTCTCCTTTACAAGTTCAACTGATAATCTCATGCATTGAGTTTGCAGTTGACAGAACTATAAGAAATATTTTGCTTATATGAACATCCAGCGGTCCGTTTTGTAGTGATACACGCTTGTCGTAGACCGTGGCTGCAAGGTTACCCTGATATGAAGTGTCTTTTGTCTTCGTCATTTAGCATTCTAGCGGTAGACTTTCTTGAATTTTCTAGCCATTGCATAAGCAACTAATAAATAACAAAAATTTTGTTCCATTAAAATCCACTGGTTTATGAGTATTACATTTTTCCTATTACGCTATGTTAATAAAGCGCAGTTTGAATGCAAGCCTAGCATAGGGTTTTTAATCCTATAAACGCGATAACCCGATGGTTTGGTAATGATTTTAATACGCTTATGAAATTGGAACCAGCAATCTATTAGACGAAATGCATATTCACCTTGGAGAAAGAGGAATAAAGCTCCAAAGATGAATCTAGTCCCTGCAAGTTCAAAAATGATCCTAATTAAAAGGTGCATCTATCCGTCCGCCAAGAAACTGCTTGCACAAATCAGTTTAGCATAATTATCGTGTGCATCAAATCCAATTTCTCGTTTGCAGTAAGATAATTTTATTTTTTTATAACCACATCATGTGTTTTAAAAGCACAGCGTGCATAACCAAGAAATATTCACCTCTAACGTTCAATGACAAACAAAATAATTTGGACATTGGTCACATTTCGCCCAGATCAGGCCTGCTTGTCCTAAGCAAAACATGTTCAAAATGACTTTTTATTCAGTAAATTTATATCTGCGCCTTTAACAAACACAGTTAATAAAAGCAACACCAAATCCATACCGTATGATCCATGCAAACTTTTTGTGAATTACGTTTTATAAGAGAGGTCATCTAATGTATAAAACATGACCCTGGCAATTTAATTTCCCCAGTCCACTGTTTCACAACCTTTTGTATTTGTTTGCCCTTTTCATCAATTGCACTGGCTGTTTTTATGTGTTTTTTCTCAGTTATCAACTAACTTTGTGTTTTTACAATCTATCTGCGTTCTGTGGCAATGGGAAGCAATTGGCAGGTGGTTTTGGAGTTTTTTTGTTGCTTTTTAATCCTACCGTGTATGTAGGTATAAGAAAGCGAAGCTCTGATGGCTTAAGGATGGACAGTTGGAATTAACTTTCAATGAACAAGAAATCATTTATCCTACGTTTGGTTTCCCATCCACGGGTGTGAGGTGTGGGCGGATATAAAAGAGCTAATTCAGCAGAAATCTTGCGTCTGCACAAGCAATGAGGTTAAGTAATGCATAGGAGTATTCGTCGGACAAGGAGTGCTTATTTCGAAGCTTGCAGTACTTTCCGCATAAATGCGCATTCGTTAACATTAGGTAATGAATTTATGTTAACCAGTGTGTCAACGGACTTGTATTGAATGTGTGTAGCGTAAATAAAGTATTAAACAATCGTTGGTGATAAATTAACTTTTAAGCCTTCGTTAACTTCCTCAGGATCAGATCTGGCGGACAGCCTTCCAATAGGAAGTAATAAATGTATAAGTGACAAAGTAAATAAATGACTTAAGTAACATTTAGCAAAAGGTGTTGCGTTATATTGTAAATACAACAATATTTAAAGGTTTAATTCTATTTTCAAAAATGAAACATGTTTACGGTTATGGATTTATGCGTCTAAATATCGGGATTTGTGCGAAGCGTGCTCGTTAGGATGCAATGCTTTTGGCTTATTTCAAGGAGCCCTTATGTTGACAGTGTATACATGATTGCATAACCTTAAATAGTCTATATATGTCAAATTCATTCCGTTTGCATCTTACGCCTGGCTAAGATGAGGCCACTTAATATAAGTCCAATATTAAGTGCCAGAATGCCAAAGAGGAACACCAGGTTCATTTTGGAATCAAAGATGTTATAAATACTAAATTAGTTTGAGTATAAATGTTAAAATAAACTGGCGTTCTTCCCTGTAGACATTTACTTTTCCTTCTACATTTTGCTTTTAATCTACTGACGAAACATGGGTGATATTGCGGGCAAAGAGGCTTTGATGCCTCAGGTTTTTTTTTACTTCTTCCAAAAGTTTGCTTTAGTGTGTTTGCACTCACATTCTATATTATTAAACTTAAGCACTTGCGAAATACTTTTAAATTAGAGAAACATAAAATGTAAGATAACGCTTGAAAGATATTACGTTATATAGTTGGCGGAACGTTGGATTACGTATTCCAAATGAAAATAAAACAATCTTTAAGAAAACAAACGTATTTATTGTGGCTGCTGAATGCACATCCATCCGTTCTGAATCTGAGTAAAGTAATGAATGATCGGTACGCTCGTATGCGGGTGTTGCTGGTTTGTTTCAAATTATTACCCATGGCTCATGACGCGGATTATGTGTTCTGTCTTACAAAAATTTAATTCAATGTTTTCAACATGAAAATGCAATATTCTGATGATATTTGTGAAAATGTCTCGTTTGTTTGATTTTTTTATCAATTAAAATTATATTTAAGCGTCAACACGTGAGACATACACTCCAATTATTAAGGGATATAAAAAACATTTTTGCCTGACGTTTGGATTCCAGCTTCAACCCATCTTTAGAGACATCATCATACATGGGCGGATTAGTATCGTGAATAATTTCATAATTTATACTATTGACTTCCTGTTGGCAGCTGGTGAATATTACCTGTTTATCCCGTAGTGGCTGATGGACGTTGGCTTAAATATTAATATCACATTTCCGTCTGCACCTATAAAACTTTGAATAAACTGACCTGCTCCAAGTAACCAATTAATTTCTGAGGAAATAAAAGTTCAAATTTCAAAACGGAAGTTTCTAACAGAAAGCACAAAGGGAATGCGGACAGACCCTTAGCTAATGCTGTCTCTACAGAGGGGTTTAAACTTAAATTCTAAAGATCATATGAATACATTTTGTATCATAGGGATCGCATCAGTTTTTGAAATACTTCCTGGGATATGCATTTTCGCTTGAATCATCGTCATCAAAAGTTTCCTTTGTTTTCATTTTGGCTGTGTGTACATAGGTAAGTTTTTAATTACGACAGCATTTTGTGCCTTGACAATACGGATTTTTTTCCGAAATCATTGTCCTAACGGCTAAAAAGACCGTGATTTCGTAAATGCAATAGGCTGTTTGCGTAAGAACCTTCATACAAACTGGATAACTCCGCTGTGCTGAATTCAACGTGAAGTGCTCAAAGTAAACATATTAAATTTGCATAAGACCAGATGATTTTAATTTTATGTCACGTTCTTGAAGTGCGTAAATTAAATTTCACAGAACATCGGATGAAAAATGCCTATGTTGTGTCTTCAGCATGACGCTGGTGAGATTTGCAGTCTTACAGAAATTAAATTAAGTGTTTCCAACATTAAAATGCAATATCCTGATGATTATTCTTAAAAATTTAGAAGTTTTCGCTTGTTTAATCAATACAAATTATATGTTTGGAGCCAAAAAGCGAGTCATATACCCATATCATTAAGGGATATATTTACACGCGTAAAAAAGACAGAATCCAAGTTTGTTTACGCCTCTTTCGTAAGTAAAATTTCTGAAAACTCAGATATTCAGGTAAACAAGTAAAACACGCAAGTACTGAGTTACAACAGCAATTACCCAATGAACCACAAAAGCAGTTGTGCAAAGGCACAATCCCACCTTGTCTAGACGCTTAACAGTGAGCCGGAAGACAGTGAGCCTGAAGTACAATATCTTCAACGGATCCTTAGAGTAAATAGCTATTCGCGTAACTGCGTCACAACGCGTACGTTACCGCGACGAGGCCAGAACTTCAACCGTTTTCGCATTTACGCGAGATCTTCTGTACATGAAGAATGCCTCGTAAGCTGTCAGCTGTTTCCTTCCACCAATCGGAGTTGCACACAGACCGGAGTTGAAGTTTTTTATCTCAGTCATCTCCTTCCTGGAACCCTTTGCTTCTATTAGCAACGCTTTCTAAGCAGGCAAGTTCGCTGTTTCGTCGAGATATATAATTGACAGCGTTAGTGCTGGATAAGAAATAATACAACCTTTGAGAGCACTGTATATGCCGAACGCCTTGAGTACGTAAAGAGGACCCTGCAAAGCATAATTTAAAATGCCTACTGCCGTACTCATATGTGGACCCCTTTTCAGAAGTTTTGCAAGTGCTTTACTGATATGTCAACAATATCGACACTTCTCGGCATCTCTCTGCTAATTCTACTGTTTCCCCGCTTTGATTTGCAGTTATTAATCGCATCTACATTTTGTACATTCAATGTAACGACTGTGCAAGAGAAAAGATTTTACTAAATGTTATATGCCGAGGAAAATCAATACCTTAAAATTACTGAAAGTGCTTTTTACTTTGACTCTCGACCAATGTGGAATATACTTGTACGTTAAGGCCATGGTTTTGCCTGCAAAATGCGTATGAACGCTGCATGGAGAATGCTAACATACGTTTGTAGGTATGCCTTTGCATATCGTTACTCAGAGGCCTTCCAGGGCATCGAGCAAAGATCTGCATGCTTGTGCGTGCACAAATCTATAAGACAGCTTTGGATATTGACCTATTGCACTGTTCGCAGTTTTCTGTCCTCAAAATTTGAAATAAATATTAACAAGGCTCCGGTCACGTTTTCGAAGCAAAGTAGTGGCGTTTAAACTGATGATGTTATTAATTGGCATGGGTTTTTAAAATTTGTCACAGCAAATTATTTAAAATGTGGGATATTTGTACTGGGTATAGCAGGCTTAAACGAAACATGGAAAATTAATTCAATAAATATTTCAATATTCTCTGCCAGCTTACATAGCATTTAGTGTTTCTTCTTATGATAAACGGTCGTAGTATGGATTAGTTTATTTGAGAATGTGTGCTTTGCTTATAGATACTGAGCGCTAAAGTGTCAGTGCTAAAGCTGAGGCTGTGTGGCACTTTATGATCACATTTTACAGTCATCTGCTCGATTACTATAAAGAGGCCTAAGAATGCTGTATATGAGCCAGCTTCATAAACAATTAGTGCAAAAGTGGACGATTTTTTTAAGGAGAGCCCCTTTAAATATTTCGTATTAACGAGTCTCTTACTTGCCCGAATAGATACTCGGACGAAATCACACAAAAATACATCCAGTATGCACGCGAATGTGAATATAAAAGTAAGCAACGTGAACCTCTTAAAATGAAATCTCTATATCATGTACCTCATATGATCTCAAAAATTTACCGTTGGAAAATGTTGTAAAGGGAAGCTTGCAAATACACTGGAATCTACATATCCGGTTTCTTGAAGCTGCAAGTAGGTCCTTTTCGTTCAATAGCGACTAGGGTTTTCTATTTCTTAAAGTATGTGAAATGTGATACAGGTTATTTTCCCGTGGTATGAAGTCTATTGTTAACGTTTATTTGAACGTTATTCAAGATCTCCAAATTTATCTCCACAGCTCACATTATTATGAGTTATTTGCCTTAAAAACTAATTTGAAAATAAAAAAAGTTATTCAGTGAGGTGTTAAAAGTGTCAGTTGTGTTCAATTACAAACAAAACATCCTAGGCTATGGTTCTTGCAAAATTTACGGTCAGCTGTGGGGCTGGTATGAACGAATGCAAAGACTCAGAAAATGTAGTAAATTAATTGATGGATAAATGTTCACATTGAAGAGGTTCTAGGCTTATTAGTAGGAATAGTCAAAATCAGAGCTAACAAACAGCCTCCGACCTTTAAAAAAGTAGACATCAAACAAAGTTTCAGATCTGAAAGAAATTTCACTTCCCAAACCTTATTGAATACCGGAGCATTTAGGTTGTAAGAAAATACAGAAATACGGATTGAAATCAGGTTACTATTTTGTTTGTAGTCCTATGCTTATTTGCAAGTTAATTGCTCCCTTTTTTCGTTCATTTTAAGTGAAACGTTTATACTGACCTAGCCAAATAATCAGACAAACTTTTATCGTTTAAATTTGAGGCCAATTTTCATAATTAGGCATTCAAGTCAGATCGGTAGTAATCACTTGCGCTGATCGATAGCAAAATCGTGAATAAAAACAAAGGTGTACTTGTTGAATTGCCATTTGAACCACCAGCCTTTTTTAGCTTTCATAAATTCACTGCGAATATTTATGAACGTGCGGCACTTCCGATCTAGATTTGAGCAAGACTTACTGTTTAGTTTCGACATTCTTTATAATTTTCAATGACCTTTTGTAATTTTAGAAGCGTTTCATATGGACTTGGAGGGCGATAAATAAGTTAAACAATTATAAACCCCATGATTAAACATAAGACATTCTTCTGTTTCAAGAACACTTTTCCTTTACTGTTTTTAAACAATGCTATTTATTTCTATAAACCTAAAAATAGGCTATTTGGATATAAGATTCGCTTCTGTTTTCCAAGTCATAACAGTAAAATCTTTATTAAAATTACTTCTAAATCGAGGCTCGATCCATGATCTCTTTATCCAAAGTCCAGCGCTCTAACCACTGAGCCGCGAACTCCTTGTCTTGCCGTTTTAGATCGGGAATATTTACCTTCTTGGGTAAAGGCCCACCGGTCGCTATCGGAACTCACTCGTCTCGTTCTGCTATTCCAGTCTCCCTTGTGTCTAACGTTCTTTTGTCTCTACTACAAATGGATGCTGTGCGGCGGCTGGTGGGGCTCGAGTGTGAAGACCAAGGCAGAGCGGGACGCGTGAGTCCCGCTAGCAATCAATGAGGGTTCATCTATGAATTTTTACTATTCCCACTTTAAACCGGAAAGAAAAACGAGGCCCGTGGCTCAGTGGTTAGTGATAAAACGTCTGATCAGGAGTTCACAGGTACAAGCCTCGGGTGTGACATCACCTGGGGTTGGTTACGACTGGCTGATGATGGCGAATAAGCCAGAAATGGCCATTCCAGTCTCCCCATGTCTTTGGCTGCATTGTTAATCCGCCTTTACTTCTACTAGCCTCTGAGAGGTTGCTGGCGAGGCACGAGTGTGTCCCAAGGCAGATCTAGACAAGTGAGTTCCGCTAACGATTGGTGAGCGTTCATCAACGAAAACTGATATAATTTAATGGTTTCGAACTCACTGGTAACCAATCGTTGGATGTAAAGATTATATAAACTAATTCATCATTTCGCTACATTTTTGGCGCTTAGAAACTATCATGCTGCATGTACTGGCTGCTCATGATGCGACCAGCAGACGAGAAAAACACTGGTCCCTGCGTCATGTTTGGGAATTTGTGCTTGCGCCGTCAACGGATCGTGCGGGTCTAGATCAGGCCATGGCAGGCTTTATTCGGATGAGCGCTGATAACAAATTGTAAAAGTAGTAGTTGTAATGGTAAGCTTAGAGGCAGATTCAGGACACGCGAGTCTTGCCTTCATAACGCCGTGCCAGGAGTGCGAAGAAAGAATGCGTTGTAGTCGACGCACATGTTCACTCACTCTACAAGCTAAGCCACGCGAAAGTCACAGCCATTTTTCCCCCTATGGTAGGACTCACAGTTAGCATTGTCGAACTCGACTGTCAAAACAATCGGTGTAACTACCCGGTTGGACTGAGAGAAGTCTCCAATGATCTCCTGTTTTAATCTGGCCCGACAGGATGTGAGCCTTGACGTGTTTCTGCGCGCCGCCGAGATTATCTTTAACGTGCGCAGGTGGCTTGAACAATTAAGTCAGCCACTGTGGTGTCCTGACTCACTCTTCATGCCGCACCAAAATGGACAAGAGTGTTTGGCAATCGCAAAGCCATTTCTGCTATCCCTAATTAATTTAAGCACAGAGTCTCCGTTTTTGTATTCGCTTTGTTATGTTGCGCATAATTGATATCAGCAATCGCGAATGTCAAAACACATAAGAATCTAATGAACTAGATTTAATTAGTCAATGCAGTTTCCGGAAAAGATAACTTCGTTTTCTAGGAGACCAAGCAAACCTACACCGTTAAGTTCCGATAATTGTAATTTTTATTCAAACCTTTAACTGTATCTTTTTCGTTGAATTTAATTGACTGAGGTACGCATTTTATGCCGTAAAATGAGATTCTCATTCAAAATACAAAAAGGTAAAAATTCATTTTAACGTCAGGTCATAGTTAGTTGAGCTCAATAATCGACGAGGAATTATCATGGTCAAAATACCAAAAAGTCCCGTTTAATCATACTCAAAATAACGTTTAGTGGTGTCAGGGGACGTTTGAAAGCCAGTCGCATTTGGATACTGATCCATGTTTCTGACGGAAATATAGTTGCTTTTGTGAAGACAATTGGATTTTAATATTTATTATTTTGTATGTTTTACCACCTCTAGCACCTACTAAAAACAGTTAAATTGTCGTTATCTGAAAATCAAACACAAATTTTAGATAGCAAAGGTTTTAAAGAGTGCCGATTTAATTGAGTGTTTTAAACTAACCATGCTCACCTAAATCGTAAAATATATGACTTTAGCTATAATGATTAATGAATAGTGGTTTTTCCTGTTCTTCAAAATACTAACTTTGTGCAGACTGCCTCTGATTTAAATTCGTATATATTTATTCGTTTGTCGTTGTTTTCATCAGAAGTCAGAATTTAATGTCTGCGAGTCATGCTCGCAAGTACGGTCATTCGTCGAGAAAATGTGGAGTCCCTTGTAATGAATGATGCACGTATTTTTGGTTTAAATCTTCCAAATGATAGTGAAAGCTGTCCTCGAATGCTTTGTTTGAAGCATTCAGGTTAAGCTGATGTGATCAACCAATTTGGGTTTTTGGCTTTTGGTTTTTAACGAAAACCAGGGAGGCAAGTTTTAAACGATATATGAACACTGGCCTCATATTTTAGTGAAACAGAGTCCCGGAACTCTGGCCATGAAGTCCATTGTAATTTTAATTGATTTTATGCCTAATTTTTATATGAAAACCTCTCAAATAATTTTTAAATTTAACATCGAATTTGAAAATGCATAAAACGCCTTCGAGGCTCTGTCAAAAAGGCTTTTGTGGACAAAACACAAACTATGCAAAAATCTTCCCTGACCGTTTTTCCAAATGACCAGTTTGCCAGTTAAACTGTGAAGTGTACTTACCGTTTTAAGATAATAAGCTCACGTTTTAACTGTTTCCTGAATAATTGAAATGACCTCAAAACCCGACATTTCCGTCTGGTAAGCATTCAAAGGTGGAGGAGATTCCATTACTGGAATATTGAATGACACTTCGGGTCTCATAATGGGTGAATGTTGTTTTGCGACTAATTCCTACGGAAATATCACTTTTCTAACCCTTCTACTGTAAACAAGTATTATAAGTTTGAAATCGGTACTGTCAGTTTTCTTTTTGCACTCGCTACACCCTTATACTGCCCGCCTTGATTTCGTAGGGGATCATGCAATTGTCAACGGCTATTGTGCCGTGTACTTAGCCTTCACATATTCATGACCTATTCTGTCCTGCCAAAACCACTAATAACGAAAACGGTTTCTCCTGCAGCTAATGTTAGGTCCTGAGTTACAACAAACCCTGAAGACACCATGTGCATTGCTTCTATTACGTTGGTATCCTGCTTTGCGGAAAAATTTAATTTTTACGTAGACCAGCATTATACAGCAATGCCATGGAATTCATTTATCACAATGCAAGTAAACTAGTGCAAAGTTGCATTTTTACACTTGATCGTGACCCCTATACAGCAGCCAACAAACTTGGAGTCATTCCGAACGTCCATAAACCATGCTTTACGGATGTTCGTGAACACATCTCGCAGAAATGGAAATCGTTATTGATTACTATATTCCAGAGAACATGCAGATCTCGCAATTTATTTCTTTCATTTATTTATTTATTTATTTTATGGCGAGTTATTCGCCAAACCCAACGAAAAGTTTACTCAAATGATCAATGAATGAACCTTTTTCGAACGCAGTTTTGAGTCGGACATTTCTGTTAATGTGGATGCAACACCAGAGTAATCGTTACAATGTACAGAAATTTTGCGAGTAAAAAGAAAACATTGGACTCCAGTAAGACCTTTATACAGGTGTTTCATTTGGATTCTGACAATTTAATAGGCGTGATTTTGCGAAAGCTCCCCTTAAATTGACTTTCAGCCCTAACAGATTTGAATACTTTTTTGACCCACATGACAGATTTCGCAGCCTCGGGTCAATTCGCAACCACTCCAGGAAGGAAACGACTTAACTACAGCCAATGCTCTAGTCAACTGAGTTAGGAGGATCTCGACAGGAGTGGTCAAGTCGCCCACCCAGTCTACTAAAGTGAATGAAATCTACCAATTCTGATAGAATTAGCTGACTGTCTAAGCAGGATTTCCCAGGCAATCTATTTACAATCCACCAGATGACTACCAGGCATACTTTATTAGTAGAGGAATTTTTAATTCCTTTGATCCATTAAGAATATACCGATTACCCCACTACAAGCTGTTACATGTCTGTTATGCAGTACGATAACTACGTCCAGAGGGTTCATTTAAAAAAAATATCAACTGACTGTGCATTCATTACTTCGTCTGCATGTTCAGTTTTTAACGGTGGCGAAATGTAGTGCTGTCGATAGACTTTGGTATATATGTTTATTTGAAGCATTTTTCTCTGGTTTGAATATAAATCAAGTGAATTGAAGCAGTACTTTTTTGACACAAAAAATTGTGCAACAGCTCATCGGCTGCATCCTGTAACTACAATTTTCCTTTTTAAGGCAGAAACTGTATCTCCAACCTTATCAGAGAAAACACAAAATTTAAAATAAACATGTAGAGATTATTTGGACAGTGGCCTCCAGTACTTTCTTAATTTAAACAGTCAGACGCCTAGGATGTGTAGTTTGTCCCCATTTTGTACCGTCGCAGCTAGTTTTAAATGTGATCGCACGCGATGTGTGCCTTTATTGGTGTAGCATATGGGGTTTGAAGATTTTAAAGCCGTCCATTGCGTGTGCTGTCATTAAAATGACGTTTGTATGGGATTTTTGTCATTTTTAACCTAAAGTTTACCATTAATGTTGGAGACAGTGTTAGTATATTATTTTTGGGAAATAAACTCATGCGTGCGTTGGGAAAATGTAAAGCTGCAGAGAAATAAATGCGCAAAATAAACAATGAGTAGACGATTAAGGCAGATTTGAATAATGCTTTTGACCCTACTTTTTGAAAAGGTTTGTGGTCCCAGGGGATTCTGACCCACGATAGCAAGTGGAAAGACTTTAGTACAGCCAATGCTTTTAGCCAACTGCGAGATACGAGGCCCTCAATGGCAGCCGAGTGTTTAAACACTACTTGGGTCAAGTTACACGCCCAATGTACTAAAAATTATCATATTGAGTAGTCTGATAGTGTAAGCTAACTGTAAGCTAACTGTCTTAGCAGGATTTACTAAACAATCAATCTAGAATCCACCACATGACTGCCAGGCACAAAGTAATAATCATGGCTAGACCGCCCAGTTCAGGCTGAAGTTTAAATTGCAAGCTTTCAAAAACAGGATTCATGCTTAAAGATCAATATAATAGTCTCATCAAACAGCTTAGTCCTATATTTGCTTAAACGGCTTCCGTTCATGCCATTCATGTCCGTACACCTGTGCCTTTTGTCCAAAAAGTGAATTGAACAGCATTTTCAGACCACTCTTACACTCAGGAGAAGTGGCTGTAATTCAATAAAAGGTAAAGATAATTGAATGTGGCAAATTCAAAAATAAATTTCACTATTGAGATAATCGTTGTATGGGCAAATCCACAAAAGTTGCGTTGCTGACATGTTTTGAGACACAGGATGAGCCCTTAAAATGGGGAATCCTCAGGATTTCCCAGGCAATCTATTTCGCCAATCCACCAGATGACTACCAGGCATTACTTTTATTAGTAGAGGAATTTTTATTCGCTGACTCATTTTAGAGTATACTGGCACGCTTCACAAGCTGTCACACGTCTGTTATGCAGTACGATAGCTACGTCCAGAGGGTTCATTTATATCAACTGACTGTGCATTCGTTGCTACTTCGTCTACATGTTCAGTTTTTAACGGTGGCGAAATGTAGTGCTGTCCATAGACTTTGATACTTATATGTTTATTTGTAGCATCCCTGGTTTGAGATTTAAATCAAAGACCCGAATTGAAGCGGGAATGTTTTGACCCAACTAGACGCAACGAGCTTTGATAAGCTGCATTCTGTCGCTGCAATTCTCACTAAAAGGGTATCATCCATCTCAAAACTTGTCCAGCAATGCAACAATTTTATTTGCCATGAGGAGATTATTTGGATAGTGGCCTCTATGCTTTCTCAATTTAAATTGTCCCACGGAAATAATAATGTAGCCAGAAGGAAGGAATTAGGGGGTTTTATGCCTGCTGCTATATTTGTTAACATCACGGCATGTGCGAAGTGTGTCTTTATTCCTGTAAGGAGTCAGTCGTGATTATCTCACGTTAGACCACATCTCTTAAAGACATCACCTCCGCAAGGGTTTACATGCCATAGCACCAGATTAAAGATTAATTATATACAAAAAGGTCGATGGGAGATTCTGCTCAACGTTAACGGTGATTCCCGCATAGATGCATCTTTGACTTGTATGCAACAAGTGACGTGATAGTGCTTGCATTTAGGTCGAATGGCACTGCATCCATTGAGTTTGCAGTTGACAGGGACTATAAGAAATATTCATTTTGCTTATATGAATATCCAGTGGTCAAGTTTTATACTGATATGCGCTTGTCGTAAACCGTGCCTGCTGGAGGATACCCTGATATGAAGTGAGCTTTTATCTTGCAAGCATCAAGCGATCTAAGCACAAACGGGGGTTTTCTTGATTTTTCTGGCCATTCCGTAGAGCACCTAGTAAATATCTCAGGAATTTTGTTCCATTCAAAAACAGTGGTTTTATGAATAACATATATATTTCCTATAAGACTCAAATGTCAAAACATTTCGGTGAGGTTGCGGTCAGTATGGTACTAAAAAGGCGGTGTCAGGTGGAAAGCCTTGCCTAGCAAAAACCCAATGCTTGGTAGGGATTTGAAAACGCTTTTGAAATTGGAAATCAGCAATCCATTATTAGACGAAATGCATATTCACCTTTGGAGAAAAGAGGAATAAAGCAAAGATGAATCTAGTCCCTGCAGTTCAGAAATGATCCTAATTAAAAGATGCATCTATCCGATCCGCCAAGAAACTGCTGCTTATTAAAGAAAATCATTATCAGGTCCTCCTAACAATATTGATTTCAACGTCTATCCAGCTAGGCAACCTTCATTGGCAACTGAAGCTGACGTGTGTCATGAAATGCAAATTAAAATTACACCGAAATATCATTTGGGTCACAATGGTAATTTTGTTCGCTTTCATGGCAATCGTGAGCATCATGAAGCATAATCTGAATAAGCTCATCCAGTAAAAGCTTACAAATTTCGAATCCGCATTTTTTTTCGGTCACGTGCATCGATCATACGCTGTTTGCATTACGCGAATATTGCATCAGCGTTCAGTGTCATTGTAAATCAACATTGCATAGATTCAGCTTGATACTGCGAAACTTATTTTTGGGAATTGTGAAGAAGTTTACGCCTCCTTTGAATTTTACAGGTGGCAGAAAATATCAATAATCTGAAAATTCTTTTTTTATTCTAAATCGATTTGGAACTTGTATGTTCTTTTTGTGGTTGGCAAACGAAATTTCTTGGTTTTTCATTCCCTTATAAAGAGTTAAGTTACTGCAGTTCCACTGTAATGCTGCTAGTAAAACCAAAGCGCGCGTATTTCTTAAGTAACTTTAATAAAAACAAGAAGTATATATGATAATCTCTGAGTAAGCACTTGTTAACCACACACATATTTACCGGATTCGAGCTATATTTTGTCGATTGCGATTTTGAAGATGTGCGTACAACACTGCAAAAATGAGCCCAAGTAAATAAATATGTACGTTTTATATAAAACTCTTAGAAAATATGCAATTATCGAATATTGATGAAATATTTTCATTTTACCTGCATATATGAAAGTTAAGAGAATGCTTGTTTTCCAGATACATCAAAAGGCAATCGTTCGCATTTCCGGAATGGAAGCGTTGGAGTGAATGATAAAAAACGCAACAATGATCAGAAATTATTTTTCTAAGTGATATCATATTTTCTGAGTTTTGTTGAAATTTCTTCTAAAAAGCTAGCTAGCGTAAGGACGGAGGCAAAAAGCTTTCAGACTAACTTCTCTTTGGATAATCAGTTGCTGTTCAATACGCTCATTACTTGTGTGCGTACCTGTTCCTCTGTAAGTGCTTTTCTTTGCAAAACTCAGTTTAGAATAATTCACGTCTACATAAAAATACCATTTTCATTAGTAGTAAAGATTATTTGATATCACAACCTAGTTTTATAGCATGACGTGCATACCCAAGAAATATGCGCGTGTGAAGTTGAAAAACAAACAAAACTAATTTGAACATTACTCACAGTTCGCCCACTATCAGGCCACTTTCCTTAATCAAAAACATGTTCAAAATGACTTTTCTTCCAGTAGGGTGATATTTGAAACTCACAAATGTCAGTTAATTCAGCAATACCAAATCTATACCGTATGATCCATGCAAAATTTGTGATTAATGTTTTATCAGAGAGGGTCATCTGATGTATAAAATGACCATGGCAGGTTAATTTCCCCCAGTCCCTGTTTTGCAACCTTATTTATTTGTTGGCGCTTTTCATCAATTGCACTGGCTGTTTTATTTGTATTTTCTAAGTAATCAACTAACTTTGTGTAAGTTTACAAATCTATCCGCGTTCTGTGTCAATGGGAAGAAATTGGCAGGTGGTTTTGGGAGTTTCTTGGTACTGCTTTGCAATCCTGCCGTGTATGTAGTTATTAGCAAAGGGAATTCCGATGGTTTTTGATATGGACAGTTGGAATTAGCATTCACGAATGTACAAAAATCATTTATCCTACGTTTGGTTTCCATCCACGGGTGTGAAGGTGTGGGCGGATAAAAGAGCTTCACAATTCAGCAAAAATCTTGCGTCTGCACAAGCGATGAGTTTAAAGTAATGCATAGGAGGATTCGTCGGACAAGGAGTGCTTATTTGCGATGCTTGCAGTACTATCCCCATGAATGCGCATTCGTTAACCTACGTAATGAAGTAAGGCTGACCAGTGTGGAAAAGGACTGCATTGAATGGTAGTAGCCAGTGTAAAATAGGGGTGTTAAAGAAGTTTGTTGTGATAAATAATCTTTGCAGCCACAAAGGATTACAACTTCCTCGGGTGCAGATCTATTGAACAACCTGTCAATAGGAAGTGATAAAATGTATAAGTGACACAGCAAATAAGTAACTTAAATGAGAACACGCAAAAATCACGCACGCTGTTCACATTACAGGAATATACTAATCGAAGCGTTCAGTGCCATTGAAAATCCAACGCTATACCTTAAATTCAATGCTACCGTAAATGTTCGTTTTCCAAATTTTGTGCAAATTTACGCCTCCTTTAGAATTTCCAGTGGCCAAAATAGCCAATAATCTGAAAATGCTTTTATTCTTAATTAATATGGAACTTGCGACATTTTTGTGGTCTGCAAATAAAATGTCTAGACCTTTACTTTTTATTCCCTGATGTATTTATAAGCTACCAATTCCGCTGGTAATGCTGCAATTTTGAATAAGCTAGAGTGCGTATTTTAGGGGAAACCGTTAATTAACAAGCGATATGCAGCATTTTCTCTTTTGCGTTGCAAGTCAACTTTCTCATTTTATTTTTTAATAACTGTTTCAAGCAAAAATGTTTTCGATTATTTACGCGCATGAATATTGGGGAAGCATGCGGTTAACGGTTAGAATTTAAGGATACATCTAGCAATGCATTTCTCTTGAAACTCGCTTATAACGGTATTCGTTCCAATTGTCATATATGTAATTCTGCCTTTTTCTATGGAAACAAACAAATCGAGCTGATACGAAGCCATATACAGTACCTTATTACAATTCTGGTGGCTTGAACTTAAAACGATGGTCAGTTCAAACGCGCTGCGAAATATGCATAACTGATTGGACTAACTTCTTTGTAGAATTACGCACTTCAGGTAAGTTCGAGAGATGGATTGTGTGGTATTCTACTTCCATATAAAAGTGGGTTTTATCAGTGTGACGCTCAAAAACTAAATAAACAAAATTGATTAACCCTCTTTCATTAGTTTACTTCAAGTTCTGCAGTCTTTAAAATTTTTCCTATTGTTAAAAGGAAGATTTATATGCCGCTGTAGATGTCAATCCATTTTTCAAGGTAAAGCTAAATTACCTTTCTCTGTTCCAGTGCCATCCTAAATGCGTATTAGATAAATATACAGGTGTTTTAAAGAACGGTTTATTTAGCGTTAAAATTTATTTCCCAATTGCAATAAAAATATATATCAGAAAGGTGACTTTGCCTGCTCTTGGGTAAAGCTAAAATCACATAAATATCAGTAGTTACGAAAATTACCATTAGATTATTCAAAAGACCATTTGTTGGAGCAAGCAAACGTAATTCCGGTAACTTTCACCAGACCAGTTCATTTACAAATGAACATCTGAATGCGGTACAAATTTAAAACATGCAATTAATAATGTTCTTATGATCATAAAACTATGATGTTAAAAGAAGTATGGAAGCGGGGAAAGGGTGATAACTCGCAGAGTAGGTGGTAGTGAGGTTTGGTAGAGCGGTTCTAAGGGAGGGGACAAGGAGATGGCAGGGATTGTCTGCAATTAAGCGACCTTTAGCGTATAAAAGCATTAGCAATGCAGAGTGGTTATTTTGTGCGCCCAAACCGGCTTCTTCCACTGCTAGTAGAAACTGAACCAATGGCTTAGGGTAGTTTGGTGGGACCTTTTAACTCACACGGGAAAGCTTCTTTTGGGTTCATACTATGCCCGGAATTTACAAAGGATACTTCAGCACTTTCAAACGGTTGAGGACTAAAGAATATGCTTTGTCAGTGTGTTGTTTTACGTTTCTGTATAGTAAAACAGCTTTTGGGGACAGATAAATTTATATCAGTGCTGAGGCGAAAATACGTATTCATAATCAAGTACAGGAAAGCATTCGTTTCTCAAAGCCCCAGATCGACCACCCAAACAAAAGCTTAATCAGCATGACGTTTGGATTCTCCTCGAATCAAACATCGAGACAGAGTCAGATAAGTGTATTGGTCCTTGGGTTTTGTATTTATGGGATGTAACTGCTAGGCCACTGCATACCGTACGCTATCAGCATTGGTAGTTCCCGGAAGTGCATCGCAGAGAGTAAGAGGTGGTGTGATAATTGGTTGACGGCCAGCGCATTACCAGTGTCATGCCGTTGTTGTGCGCAAGCATGCTTGTCAAGATTATCGCTCCCACGCTCATTGCGTAGTTGCATGGTGCGATGATGGCCCACAGTCAAGTTAGCCGACAGCCGGATTTCGTCATCCGTATGAGCTCTTGGATAATTTTGCTCTATGCGGCATTTGGCACCGAGAACAGTAGTCGATTTGCACGTTCTCCCGCGCGGTTAAATGTCGCTGCCCAAGCAAGTTTCAGGATCAATATGGGAGCAGACGGATCGTTGCGCATTTCGATTGATTGCGGGTGGGAAAACCATGACTTGTGCAGTTCACAGCTCACGTGGTAGTCGCCTCTAGTGAAAATGTCAGCTTCATCAAATTTGCATGTTAGGCCGAGTCCCGTAAAATGAGCCGCGACTTGGGGCTGGTGTCGTTCTCCTCACTGCTGCTGCGTGCTCGAATGATGTAAAAAACCTGTCAACATGCATGCAACGGTTGAACCAATCCTCCGTCAGATCGAGCGTGGATGAGACAAAGGGCCTATCTGACACCAGCACTACCGTCAATTCTTACGGCTCACAGATCGCACGAAGTGCTATCCAATGTCGAACGTGCTCCACTAAAGACTCTGAGCCGACAAAGACATCTTTATCGCACTGGTGAACAATGGGCGTTCCACAGTCGTTTTGGACAGGACAGCCACTACGTTCAAAAGCAAGGTTTTCTGCAGGACCGCCCGTCCTCTTTGTCGCGCAATTGCAACCAAAATCATACTAACGCCGGTATGCAAAATCAATGCGATGCTTTGGCCTTGGAATACTCTTGGGTAATATCGCCGGTTGACCGACGCATAGCGACAGCCCAGAACACGGCTTTTGCACGATTCTATAGCTTCAAAAGGGTGAGAGGCGTTCCCCTCCAGCCCATCGGATCACTCAAAGGTACTCTAACATGCGAATTGCAAAGTGGCTTTTTCGGGTCTCAAATTTTCTGACCACTAATTCAGACACTTCTATCAGTTCGTCAACAAAATTCTTGGAGAAACTTAAAACGGTAGGCCTCCTGTCATGTGACATTATGTTATCTATTGAGTGTCACATCCCTTTTACTTCTATTCTGCAGGACCTGGCAGTCAAAATCATCGAATTACTCCTGCGGACAAATACCGCGGCACAGAAGAGAATTGCCTTAGGCACACCCAAATTCTCAACTCCACAAGTTTACGTTTGAAGAAGCAATCTACAAGCAGATCAAGCACGTAAATTGGGTAGCCCATTTCAGTTATCATAGCTGAGGCTGACGTACAACGTTTGGGTAGCTGGTTTTCCGACACTACAGACCAAAATTCTGGGCTTGGTATGTGGATGAGACCTTCGTCGACATCGAACGGGATCAGGTGCTGAAATTCAAAGAATCGCTCAAATGCCATCATCCATGCAAACAATCTGCCACGATGGAGGGAGGGAAAAACAGCTCACCTGATGTCCTCGTCTGCCCGCAAAGATGGTGGTGGCCTAAAAATCAAAGTATTCAGGAAGTAGACAAAAAAAGCGCAAGTACTGAGTTACAGCAGCAGCTACAAAATGAACCACAAACGCAGTTTGCTAACGAACTTTGCCTGCGTGTAAAGACAAAGGCAATGCACCGGAAGACAAGGTTGCCAAATTACAATATATTCGACGGCTGCAGGCGAATGGCTACCCGCGCTACTTCATGACTACTGAATACGCAGACCATAATAGAGACCAAATCCATTTGGCCTAGATTATAGTGGCTCAGCGTACGTGAAGAATCTTGGAGGCGTGTAGCCTTCTTATGCCCTTGGATTTGCAGTTGTCCAGACATGTGGCCGAACACGCAGCAGCGGTGAGAGAAGGGAACGACGCCAGCTCCCAAGTCGCGGCTCATTTCACGGGACTCAGCCTAACATTCAAGTTTGGGGAAGCCAACAGTTTCGCTAGAGGCGAGTACCACGTGAGATGCAGAATGCACAAGTCATGGTTTAACCACCCGGTAATCAATCAAAAGCGCAACGATCCGCCTGCTCCATATTCCAGTCCTGTTACTTTGCCTGTAGAAGTATTTATCCGTGGAGAGCGATGCGAATGACTACTGTTCTTTGGGGCAAATGTCGGTGAGCCAAATTATCCACGAGCTCAAACGTATGACGACGAAATCCGGCTGTCCATTAACATGACTGTGAATGCATCATCGCACCACATGCAACGCTACGTGCAATGAGCGGTAGGAACGATAATCTTGACAAGCATGCTTGCGCACAGCAACAGCATAGCAGCTGCATGCATGCAACAGCTGGCCACTCAACCAATTATCACACACCACCTCTAACTCTCTGCGATGCACTCGGGAACTGCCAAGGGTTGATGGGTATTTACTGGCCTAGCAGTTACATCCTTAAAATTCTGCAAAACCTTGGCGTCAATAAACTTATCTGACTCTGTCTCTGATCTGATTCAAGTGAGAATCGAAACATGGCTAATTAGCTTTGTTCGAGGGTGATAGCATGTCCTTCTTCACATAAGCTCTTGGTTCTGCCCGTAGGTGTATGTGTGGTGTCGAAACATCGCCAGTATATTCACAATTGGTTGCATGAATTATCTTGTCTTTATATGTTCCAAAGAGGATTCAATGAGTGCATACTAAATGTAGGGGATTAAATGTTGAGTTATTACCCATCTGCCTATTTACTAAATACAACAATTGTTTCTACGCTAGAAACTACAATACTAAATCACCCACAGCTCATTAAAGTTTATTTCACTCTAGGTTTATCAGCTAAGAGTAGAGTGATGTTTTTCTAAAAAAAACATCACTTTAGTTCAGGAGAAAATATTTTGTTTACCATTTTTTAGTTCAGCATATACTGATAATCAAATTGTAATAAAATAACTCTTGGTCAAGGCGTAATTTACGTAAATACACGAACCTACCAATCGCTTTATTGATCAGAACTTGGAAATTATTTGTTCTGAATGCGTCAGGCTGGTCGCAAGTGGACTTATAGCGTTCGGTGGCTACATAATTTCAAATGAAACTCCCAGGCTTTGTATATGTAAACCGGAATACGAATAGTAAGTTATATAATTAAATTCATAAATTTTATATGATGCTGTTGCTGTTCAATGGTGCTAGGGGTTCAATCAATTTATAGTTTCCATAAATGCTTTTTGGTTTCCTTGTGATATAGGGGTTTATGCGTGCACTTCTCGTGGCTGGAAGTCGTTTCGTGGCACTATTTGGTCTGTTGATGTCATTGTTATTATTCATATTGTGTGTATGTTTACGTGATTTTCCGTTAAAGTAGATTTCGTATATTGCGTTCAATGGCAGAATTTTTTCAAGATCAAGATGCTATTGCACCTCAAATTCTGCTTACGGGCGATGTTCCCGAAGTCAGTGGCCTGTAAGTTGTCACCGGTATTGCTTCTCCTAGGGGTTGAAAAATATTTGCTACTCTAAAACTGCTATGTTTGTTTAATAATGTCGGGAGTCGTTCATTTACAATTCGTTAATTTACAGTTGGATCTTTTTGGATGCGGTATTGTATATTTCCAGATGGAATATTATCTTGGCAATATTACCATATGTTTTATAAAGGTAGTTTTTGCTTGTCTGTAGTAATTTATCTGCTGCGATGTTAAACACAGGAGCACGAATCCCATTCAAGCGTAATAAACCGTTTGAATGAGGATTCGACTAGATATTATTGAAACCTTCAAATGCCTATTTTTTCTGCTGAAGTCGATGAGGCATTTTTCTGCCAACACGGCAAATGCAAATGCGCATTTCGACACAACAGATGAAATCATCGAGATGCTGGATTTCCCAGATGCCAGAAGTCAAAAGCACAAAAGCCAATTCAACTTTTTATAAACGTAATGCTTGATCCTGCTTATCCGTTTTCACTGCTACGTATTTTTTAATCGTTAACCATCATTATTATAAGGGTTGGCTATCAATACTCATAAGAAGAAGCACAAGGCTAAGAAACGGCTTAGCGATGTAAGCTATGGTGTTTAAATATTCTACAATTCATGTCTCTCTGCCGAAGCAGCATGCTGATCGAGCACTAGCAAACTGAGGTTGTGTGTCCGGAGTCAAAAGCCGTGCAAACTTCATTCCAGTGACAACAGCGGTAAGTGCTCACGAGTTTTAGGATATGATGGGTATTAGTAGGACACCGTCTACTATTCGAACATTTATGGTTACAGCTGTACTGGAATTTCGTTAATGCCTGCCCTCGCAGGCGGTCGTATAGTGACGTGAGCATATGT
>WEDG01008074.1:0-79903 GCA_017591395.1 Schistocephalus solidus
TCTCCTATGTCGGTAGTATGACTCAGTACTAAACATGTTTATAAACGGCTCAAGATTCTCGCATTGTTGAGAAGTGAGTGAAGACAACTTTCCCCTCAAAAATGGTACCGAGGATCGTGAACAGAAAACCATATTGATAAATAAAGATATTAAAATTTTCCTGGGTGGCAAGGTTTAATTTCGTCATGTTTACGGCGGGTTGTGCTTGGGGAAATTTTACGCTAAGAGGAAATTTGCGTCTAAGCCGTGACTGAGGTTTAATATTTATTTATAAAATATAAAAGCGATAATATGAAATGAAAGTTGTCACAAGTAACGTATTGCGCAATAAGAAATGTAATATTTGTAAGATATGTAATAAGATATATTTTAAGCAAAGCACAGCAACCGAAAGTCTTCTATTCAACGAGTTTAGACTGAAAATAGAATTAGCGAAGAAACTCTGCAGGATGAAAATTATCTCAACTGGTATATGAACCACTGCAAACTATTTGTTGCTTGAAATTAAGTAAACTTCACTAGTGTGCAGAAGGCTGAAGCTCTTTGTATACCTAATTACCCTAAAAATTACAGCTTTTTTATAACCAATCATTTTCTTAGCTTTTCCCAACATTGCTTCCTTCCGAATCCCTGCTGTGAAATATTTCACATGTCATTTCAAATCTATTCACGTCTCTTCGTAATAATCAGCTATATGTAATCGTTATATTTTTTTTGATTTTTGTAAGGCCTTTGAGAATGTGCCTCATAGGAGACTCATAGTTAAGTTGAAAGCTTTAGGACTTCTTGGTCTACTTACTCATTTCGTAAAGTCTTATCTAACCAAAGGGTTTTAGTGTGCTCCTCATTTTAAGCTGACACCCCTATTGTAAGCGGTGATGTTAGTGTGGAAAACTGTCAAACGCCTTCTTGGAATCCGTGCAGACTGCATTAACCATATGATCTTCGTTCACTGCATGAGTCAACTGATCTGTCAAGAGCATTAAACTGGAGAGAAAAGTGTGATTATGTCTGAAGTCATGCTGGAGCTCTCAGAGTTTATGGAGAAAGTTTTCAGAAAAAAATATTATTTATTTAGAAACCCGTAAACTCTTACCAATGCACAATACAGCTTTCGAAGTGAAAGATCGTGTGGTACGAACATATACTTTATACGATGCAAAGCTGAAAAAACACTCGATGCAAAAGACTTTTTCGCATGTGGCTTGTATTGATTTCCAGAAGGCCTTCGATAGTGTTCCGCACCAGCGTCTCCTTTACAAGTTTAGAATGTTGGGTATTTGCAGCAAACTCCTTGCGTCAATCGAGCATTATCTCGTTGGTCGTGCCCAAGTGGTCTGTAAAGACGGAGAGCGATCAAAGCGCACAGTTATCGACAGTGGACTCACACAAGTTTCAGTACTTGAACTGGTCCTATGTCTCTTGTGCATTAATTATTGTAAACAGGAATTGGACTGTGACTTTGATGTGTTTGCGGAAGATACAAAAATCTGGAAAATAATCCACAAAGCTGCAGATGGAGACAATTTCAAAGACAATCTTCGTCCATTGGACCAGTGGCCCCACAGATGGCTCTTGTCCTTCAACTTAAATAAATGCGCCCTGCTACGTCTGGGAAATCGAAATAAGGTCTCTGATATGTTACCCTACTATCTGAACGCCATGTTACTCAGAGAAAAAGAAACATAGAAGGATCTCGGCGTGTGTATGACAGATAACCTGTAGCCTTCTACGTAATGTTGGAAGGCGGCTTAATCCGCCAATTCAATGTTATGCGCTGTCAAGTGGGCATTCAATGTTTTCAATGATGACTGCATTTCTAAAGCTTTGATTACGTTTTTGAATCCACATCTTAATAATAATAATAATAGTTTTATTTAATACCGGTTTACAGGCATTTTCAGATGAAATATTCAGTGGGTAGAGGCTGGCAGTGAAAAAACTCCTGAATATATATCATTATAAGTGTTTTTCCTATTTTCATGTTATTCAGGAGAAAAAACTGCCGCCTGTAAGGATAATAGCAATTCAGATCAGGGAAGGGCTAACACAATCGCAGTCTGTATGCAGTCTCTCTGACTTTGCTAGGAACCGGGATTCTGCCTCAGGCAAGAAAGCATCCGTGTACGGTCGCTCACTGTCAGCCGAAGAAGTCAACGGGTGCAGGCTGCAGGGACGGTGCCGTATCCCTCAAGGTAACACCTGGGATCGGGTTCAGATGCCGCGCACTCCGTCGAACAGGAAAACAGATTCTACCGTGTCGGCGCCCAGAATTCTTGGAAACCGTTCTGAATGCAAAAAACTAGTAATGGTAATCTTAAACAAAGAATAACTCCGTTGGACGTTTATATTATGGGGAAGTTTATTCCACATGACCATGGCGTTTACCGAAAAGAACCGTCGATACTTAACTGTGCGAGCTAATGGAAGAAATAAAAAGACATTGCGATGACTGCTGCGCCGAGGATGGTCAAGCTGCCTCACAGTGATAAGGGGATTAAATGTACGATTATTTAAAAGCTTAAACAGCAAAAATAGTCCCTTCTGCACTCGGCGAAACCATTAGGGATCAATTTTAACAAGCTCACAGCGTTCTTGATACGACAAATTACGGTGCTCAAACGATAAAATTCTTTTCGTGAAGACGTGTTGGACCGATTCTATTTTCTTACGTTCGCTAGCGCGCGGAAGGCTAAACAGAAACGAGCAGTATTCCAGGCCAGGTCTAACGTACATTTTATAAAGGCGGAGTCTAATATCAATAGTTTTAAAATTTCGGAGGATAAACCCGGCAGTTCTGCGTGCTTTGGAGACAATCAGGGTGCAATGCTCTGAAAGGTTAAAACCGTTGGAATATGATATGCTCAAGTCCTTAACAACGCCAGGCACATTTCGATCGTGACCATCTATGCTTGGTTGAGGCTGATCGTCGTCGCCAACAAACATAACGGAAAATTTGTCCCAAGAAATGGCAAGGTGCCATGTGCAGCACCACTGGGCAAAGGCCTCAAGATCATTTTTAATAGATCAAGCATGGTGTCAAGATCCGCCAGCTTAAATCGATAGGCAACTTTTAAATCGTTGGCGTACATAAAGGGCCTACGATTCCGAAATAAACCTGGTACATAATTGTCAAGAAGACAAAATAAAAGCGGGCCAAGCACACTACCCTGAATATCTCCACTCCTCACACGTGCGGGTTTGTGATAACATTGTAGATCTTTAGATATTGTGTGCGATATCTCAGGTAAGAAGATATCAAGCTCAGAAGTTTACCACATATACCGAAAGAGGAGAGGTTCAGGAGAAGAAGGGCATGGTCAACACGATCGAAGGCCTTGGTGAAATCGAAATAGACTTTGTAAAGTGCAAAGCCATTATCCCTAGATTGTAGAACATGATCGAAGAAAGAGAGCTGACATGTGTCACAAGACATTTTTTTGAGGAACCCATGCAGGGCTGCACTCAATAGGTTATTCTCAGTTAAATTATACATCATCTTATCTTTGATCAAGGTCTACAGGATTTTCGAAGCTGCGGACAGTGTGTTGATTGGCCAAAAATCGTCAAATGACGTAGATTGACCGTGTTTGGGGATAGGTAGAATGTGCGATTCCTTCCATAAACTGGGAAAGGTTTCACTTTCAAGATCTAGATTAAATATCTTACATAGAAGTGGCGGGAAAATATCATTAGCATCCGCCTTTATAATACTGATCGGTAAGCCATCTAGTCCAGGACTATAAGATTGACGAAAACGTCGAATGGCTACGGTTACATCCAAGAGGGTAAAAGTTATGGTCTCGAGGACGGCACCGGTCCAAACCTGGATGGGCGGAGGGGGAGCGGTCGAATTTTCAAAAAATGTTCTGGACAAGAAAACGTTAAAACTTTTCAACCGTCAATTTGTCATCAACTACAGGATTGCCAATGGAATCCAGTAGTACGGGGTGCCATGTTTTACTATGGGTTCTAATTGCGCGTGTAAAAAGTTTCGCTACATTTAACGAACGGTTATCGAGATATTTGACCTCTTCAGCTAGCCGTTTTTCTTCGGTTAGCCTCTTGGCCTGCTCAAAAATACGGTGATTAAAGGGCAGAACGGAAATGTCATTTTGCAAATGGAATCGACCAGAGGGTTTACGCAACCTACGGCGAAAAGATAAAGGGAGATAAACCTCATCCGCGACATTAATTAATTTCTTACGGGGAACAAAACGAGAAATAAGTGGATCTAAAACTTGGTAAAGCATACCGGTACAGGTGTTCACATCCTGACACATCAAGAAATTAGTCCAGTCGTGGGAGTTAAGATGTATCAATAATTCTGTCGAAAGCGCTAATCGAAAATCAAAGAAAAAGCTATATTTCTTGGAAGGCGTTTCATCGGTTTCCAGTTGTAGTGTAGAAACAACGATATCATGGTCTGAGCTCCCAAGTGGGCTTATGATGACACTGTCAAAGGCAGGCAACCTCTGCAGAAGATTAGATCAAGTATGCTTGATCCTCGGGTAGGGAAGTCAACAACCTGGGTCCACATGCCAATATCTACGGCCTCGAGAAAGTCCTCGAACTTTCTGGGGCCGGAGGGGACCGGAAACCAGCGAATGTCAGGAAGGTTGAAATCACCTGCAATTAAGTGCAGGTATCCAGTTAATCCCATTCAGTAATTCTTTCATTTTGGGATAATCCCCTTTCCATACATTTCTCTCCCTAACTGCACGACGTTTGGGTACAGAAAAATGACTGTACTCCCAAGCAAGAACACAATGATCACTTCGTCCAAGTGGCACGTAAGAACTTAATGCAAGGATGCAATTGTCATCTCTACTAATGATTAGATCCAAACAGCTTGACTGCTGCCCATTTCGGAAGCGCGTCTTCATTGTGACATGTTGGGTAAGAAACTCGTCATTTACCAACTGAAGTAATTTCTGTTCGAATGAATTTTCCGATCGCGAGCAGTACATTGACACCCAAATCGATATCGGGAGCGTTGAAATCTCTAAGTATTAATAAGTGTTTGCTACGGCAGATTTGCTTAACCTCTGTGATGAGTGCTTCGTCCGTGTCCGTTCGCTGTCTTTGGGGTCAATTTAATACGGCAATATGGAGGTCTGGTTGGTTTGGGACTTTCAGTTTACAACAAAGTATTTCGCAAGATGAGATCCTGTTTGTCGAGGGCTAATGGAAGAAATAAAAAGACATTGCGATGACTGCTGCGCCGAGGATGGTCAAGCTGCCTCACAGTGATAAGGGGATTAAATGTACGATTATTCAAAAGCTTAAACAGCAAAAATAGTCCCATCTGCACTCGGCGAAACCATAAGGGATCAATGTTAACAAGCCCACAGCGTTCTTGATACGACAAATTACGTTGCTCAAACGATAAAATTCTTTTCGTGAAGAGGTGTTGGACCGATTCTATTTCTTACGTTCGCTAGCGCGCGGAAGGCTAGAAACGAGCAGTATTCCAGGCCAGGTCTAACGTACATTTTATAAAGGCGAAGTCTAATATCAATAGTTTTAAAATTTCGGAGGATAAACCCGGCAGTTCTGCGTGCTTTGGAGACAATCAGGGCGCAATGCTCTGAAAGATTGAGACCGTTGGAATATGATATGCCCAGGTCCTCAACAACGCCAGGTACATTTATATCGTGGCCATCTATGCTTAGATGAGGCTGATCGTCGTCGCCAACAAACATAACGGAAAATTTGTCCCAAGAAATGGCAAGGTGCCATGTGCAGCACCACTGGGCAAAGGCCTCGAGATCATTTTTTAATAGATCAAGCACGGTGTCGCGATCTGCCGGCTTGTATCGATAGGCAACTTTTAAATCGTCGGCATACATAAAGGGCCTACCATTTCGAAATAAACCTGGCACATCATTGACAAAAAGACAAAATAAAAGTGGGCCTAGCACACTACCCTGAATAATTCCGCTCCTCACACGTGCCGAGTTTGAGATAGCATTGGAGATCTTAACATTTTGTGTACGAGAGCTTAGGTAAGAAGATATGCAGTTCAGAAGTTTACCACATATACCGAAAGAGGAGAGTTTCCGGAGAAGGGCATGATCAACACGATTGAAGGCCTTGGTGAAATTGAATTAGACTATGTAATAAGCAAACCCATTACCTCTGGATTGTAGAACGTGATCAAATAAAGAGAGCTGACAGGTATCACAAGACCTTGTCTTGAGGAACTTATGCTGGCTACACTCAGTTCTCAGTTAAGTGATATACCATCTTATCTTTGATCAAGGTCTCCAAGATTTTCGAAGCTGCGAACAGTGTGTTGATTTGCCGAAAATCGTCAAATTACGTAGATTGGTTATGTTTGGGGATAGGTAGAATGTGCGATTCCTGCCACACACTGGGAAGGGCTTCACTTTCCAGAGACGGGAAAATATCATTAGCATCCATCTTTATAATACTGATCGATATGCTACCTGGTCCAGGACTATGAGATCGACGAAAACGAAGAATGGCTACGGTTACGTCCCAGAGGGTAAAAATCATGGGTTTGAGGACGGTATCGGCCCAACCCCGGGTGGTCGGAGGTGGATCGGCCAAATTTATAATAAATTTTTCGGACAAGAAAACGTTAAAACCATCAGCCGTCAATTTGTCATCGACTATAGGATTGCCAATGGCGTCTAGATGGACGGGATGCCATGTTTTTCTTTTGGTTATTATTGCACGTGAAAAAGGTTTCGCGACATTTAAAGAACGGTTTTCGACATACTTGACCTCATCGGCTAGCCGCTTTTCTTTAAATAGCCTCTTAGCCTGCCCAAAAAACGTCGAATCAAGGGTAGAACGGAATTGTCCTTTTGCAAATGGAATCGACGAGAGAGTTGACGCAACCTACGGCGAAAAGATAAAGGGACATAAACCTCATGCGTGACATTAATTAATTTCTTACGGGGAACCAATCGAGAAATAAGTGGATCTAAAACTTCGTTTAACGTATCGGTACAGGTATTCACATTCTGACATAGAAAGAAATCAGACTTGTCGCGGGAGTTAAGATGCATCAATAATTCTGTTAAAGTGCTGATGGGAAATCAAAGAAAAACTATATTTTTTGGAAAATGCTTCATCGGTTTTAAATTTTAGTGTAGAATCAACGATGTCGTGGTCTGAGCTCCCAAGTGGGCCTACAAGTGACACTGCTAAAGGCAGGCAACCCCTGCAAAAGATAAGATCAAGTATGCTTGATCCTCGGGTCGGGAAGTCAACAACTTGAGTCCACATGCCAATATCTACGGCCTCGAGTAAGTCCTCGAACTTTATGGGGCCGTAAAGGACTTAAAATCATCGAATTTCAGGAAGGTTGAAATCACCTGCGATTAAGCAATACTTAAAATTTAAGTCACCTGCGCCGTAAAATGCTTGTGAGTGACAAAGATCGTAATCCTCGCTGGTATTGGGTGGGTGATAGACACAGCCATCAAGGAATGAGTTAATATTTTTTAAGGTAATTTGAAGCCAACAGCTCTCTATAACCGCGGTAAATTGCGAATTTGCTAAGGTCCAAAATGCTAGCGCTTGCTTCACATAGATGCAGATTCCTCCACCATGGCTGTTGCAGTGATCATTTCGAGTAGAATTATAGCCTATAAGAGAAAGTTCGGAATCGGCTACGGAAGGTGTTGCCCATGTTTCAGTTACTATAACATTATCTGCACAGTGGATGAAGACTAGAGTCCGAAGCAGGGGGCATTTTATTGAGCAGGGATCTGCCATTTAGAATTAACAGTTTAAAAGGGCAAGCTGATTGTATTTGAGGGAGGGCAACTAAGTCATCCGGTGTTTGACGGGCCATTGAACATTGGGTGTGTGCTACCACCCTGTTTACATATATATATATGATAGTGTGCGTCTCGCCGATCTGCTTAAGGAACATGCATGTTCCGTTGTGCCCTGGATCCTGGTGTGCCACACTTGGGATTGGGTATGACTGGCTGATGACGGCTAATAAGCCAGAAATGGCCATTCCGGTCTCCCTTGTCTTTGTCGGTTCCATTCCATATATATATATATATATTAAGTCGACAGTATGAAGTCGACTTTTATCAAGGAAAATAGAGTAACTAATATGGGGGCATTACGACTGAGCGAGCGCATTCACTTAGCATGCGTGACTTTGAATCCTAAGCCAATACTTCGCAGAATCAAACGTGCCCCGTCGAAGGCAGATATGTTATTTGGAATATTACGCAACATAAAATTATGCTTACGTTTAATCTATTTTTCGGTTTCTGAGCTGATTATCCAAATGACTGGAAAAACCTGCTGGATAACTGAGAGGAAGGTATTGTTCATAGTTCCTTGCAGCGTAAATTCTGTTATTTCGTCAGACAACGACTGATTCTTGCAGGCCTAGGTATATGCTTGAGCAATCAAGGGATCAAGTGGTTCATGATGTTCCTGTTTGATGACCATTTCTAACTTGCCACTACAACTAATCTCCGAGGGAATTCATGCAAACTCAGTGTGCCCCAATAAAGATTGGATGAGAGGACGTATTTCTTCGACCGTGTCGTTGAATTGTGGAATAATCTACTTGAGCCGGTTTTAATGTTCCGGTCCGAGGAGGCTTTCAATCATCAGCTTGACATACACATGTTGCAGCACCATGAAGTCTATGTGACTCCTTAACATTTAAAGACCACTGAACTACGTAAATCTGTCTACATTCACTTGACTGTATCATCTTTACATTGCTCCTAATTCTAACGATTTTTATCAAACTATTAGGGAGTTCAAAGCCGTAAGATGTTTTCGCTCAAATACACTGAACTGAAGATATATATGAAAGATGATCGAATAGAAAGTCGTCAACCACCACCACCACATATTTCAACGCGATCTTCTCGATAAATTCTAAAATTATCGAAAGCATTTGTCGAGTTAGAAATTAGAGCATAAACCCAAGGTTCTGTGATTTACAAAATATCTGGGTTGAACTCAAAAGCTACAGTTATTAGCTCAATCATCTTTTTGGGAACTAGTCTCACGTTTAGTGAAACTATACTGAACGTATTTATGGAACGCATGATACGCTTATTATTGTTGATAAAAAAGGAAGATTTGTTGGGAGAAGTAAACTGCAGAGAATAAAGAGAAGGTTGAATGTAAAATTGCTGCTGTCTACACTTTTCTATGCTGTTACTGTTAACTAAATTCGGAGTATTGTAGTGCAACAACTTTGGGCGGTACAAATTCAGAAAAAGGCTATTTTCTGTGGTATCCAAACCAGGAGAAGGCCTAAAACTAGGATGTAAAGGAATGTTCGAATGATATGGGGTGAGAATTAGGTTTGAAAATGGAACACATGGTTTCGGAAAACTGTAACCATAAGGCCTAGAGGTAATTACTTGAGGAGCCTGAGAAGTTATTAGGTAGGGATAATTGCAAATGAAATTTTGGGTCCCAGCATGTCCGTTTTTCAACGAGAGACAAATATATTTTAGACCTGATTTGCACGAACGATATTGCTCTCCGCTTGATTTTCAGCGGGGCCTCTTTCAAGGTGGTCATACATTTATTCACTGTTGCCTTCCGATTGTCTTATCGAAAAAGGCTAGCGCCGTTTTTACCTATCATGCTTTTGATGTCGCAGATAAGAGCTTAATTAATATTTTTTTGGACTCATTGGACTGGCAGCATGTCTTTGTGACTTCATGTCAGTCGTTTCAAATAACGTCCTGGAATTTGTGCCTGCCAACATTTTCAAGTCCTACACTTCGGTATCCACCGCCCCTCAATTTCTTTTGCCAAGACTAAAGAAATTTAGGTAGCATTAAAAAGATTAATATACTCGTTCGTTATCTGTACCTCTAGGGTTTCAGAGATTTTGAATCAGACTCTAAAATTCATCTTGCACGTGAGATAGAGAGGGCATCTTGCGCACTCAGCGTGCCAAACTGCAAAATCTGTTACCCAACTGTTCCGCCATCGATCCTCTTCTAAACAAGGTTATGAAATACCTACATTACTTAATGAAGCTTATAACTTTAGTGTTTAGTGCGTTCTTAGCAAATCAACTTACGATGGAATCTGAACCGGTTCCAACGTTTCAGGCATCCTCATTCAATGTTATCAACACCATTGATTTCTCCTTCAGAACTAATTTGTAAGCAAATAATTCGTCTAAAAACTCGCCCTCTTCGGGGAATGACGATATTCCAAACTCAGTTATTAAAAGAGTGCCGAGCTTCTCCCAATTGCTAAGCAATATATTATCAGTTTATCTTTTAAACGGATTCTTTCTTGACTCATGGAAAGATCTTTTATTCTTCCTGTCTTCAAGTCAGGATCTCGTTCGGCCGTAAATAATTATCGAGGCGTTCACAAAACCCGGCTCTAACAAACCTTTTTAAAAAAGGACTTTTACTCAAATTATCGACTTTGGACTATAAAAAAGCTTTTAAGCGACTCGCAACATGATATTCTACCTGGAAGATCATGCGAATTGTGTCATCAAGCTTTCGCAACCTCATCACTTCCCTTCGTAATGAGCAGCAGTCAGTGGTTGTGATCTTCTTTGACCTGAGCATAGCCTTTGACAAGGTACCACACAGACGTCTTCTAGGGAAACTGGAAGCCCTGGGCATCCGGCCTCCTCTTCTTGACTTCATTGGTTCCTTCTTGTCTAACCGCAGCCAGAAGGTTTTAGTAAGTAATAGCTTTACGACGCCTCAGCCGATCACGAGTAGCATTTTTCAAGGCACTGTTCTAGGTATCCTTATTTTCGTTCTCTGCATAAACTGAATTTTAAATTTACGCAAAAATTCACAAATTTTCGTTTACGCTGACGATCTCAAGTGCATTTATTATTTTTCTAAAAACATTGCCAATAGTTGCGTTAATAAAATCAACACTGATCTACTTATGCTCTCACGTTGGAGCTCTAGTTGGCAGATGGAATTTTCTCCATCGCAGAGTAGTTTCGTTTGTTTTGGCTCCACCAAACTTCTTGGATTCCTAGTATTTCAAATAGTACACTTTTAGAACGATCAACCATAAGAAACTTAGGTCTAAGTTACACGAATAAGCTAGCATTATGGCCTCATGCAGATCGAATTTCTGCAAAGGCTGCACAGATATGTGGTTTTATATCACATAATTTCTTCCTTCGGGAAATAAATTTAAACCTGTACCGCCTGTTTGTTCTCCATATCCTAGGATACTGCTGTTCCCTCTGTGGGCTGATGAACGCCTCTGACCACAGTAAGATTGAAAAAGTTCAGAGGGTTTTTTCTTGAAGACTATTTTTTCTTCCTGGATCCAGTATCTCTTATACGGATAGATGTTTGGTAACAAACATTACACTTTTGCGGTTTAGAAGACTCGAAGCCGGTCTCTTCCTCATGTTTCACGTTAACTCTAACCCTTATCTCCCACGAATTAATGCAACTCCCTTGATATAATATTGGCCTCTAAACATATTTTCTTCATCCTCTGCAGAGTCAATCTTTGCATTCACTTTTCTGTTCCCTCCTTTTAAACTAGCATCGCCAAATCTTGAGAACCTGGATACTTTCCTCCGATTTTGTAACCCTGAAGATTTTCTCCAAGTTCAGTTGATGATCGAGGCGGGTTTTGATGGTTTTGCCTCTTAGTTGGTAGACTATCCAGTCAGCAAGGTCGCAACTCGATGTTGATCTCGTGAACTCTGTCCCCTCTTCGTTTTTACCCTGTTGTCCACGATGAGTTCCTCCTCTCTCACCTCCACTGGTGGTTATAAACAGTAGCTCTGACTGCTATATTATCTCTCACCCGACAAATAGCATTCCAAATCCTCATACGTTGTCAGCAGCATCACAATACTATCCCATTGCATCTAGCTATTAATGTTTTAGTGAAGCAGTTTTTTCTCCTTTTTTAAATTGGTTGCTCGCCGAACTTCGCCTCCGATTTAACCGTAAGAGTTTTTTGAACTGCTTCTTTTCTAGTTCACCGTATATGCCAAGTATTGTTCACTATTGTTTTTAAAATTGCAAATCGTTCTGAATCGGATATGCCTACCCTATTACACACTTCTGCTGCTCATATAGCTGCTCACATAGTGCAGCAATTATCCTTTTTGTATTTATATATACATCGATTCTAAGTTTGTAATGATGGGGCCCTCTGGGCCTTAAATATACAATTTATTTTTTAATTTTACGCCTATGCGTGTTTTAGATCGTCCTTATATAGTAATGTTTTGGCAGTGATCGATATGGTCGATAGGACATGAATATATACGAGAAAGAGAAGAAGACCTAAAATGGTGCCCTGTAGCACTCCGCTAGTAATAGGAGATGCGTCAGAGAAAACTTTTCGAATCTGCACTGCTTAATGTTTGTTTTGGAGGTAAAATATTAGATATTAAAGTAGGGTAGGTCCTATGCTAAGGTCTTTCAGCTTCGTATTAAGCCTTTTATGGGGACTTGATTGAAGACTTTCCTGCCATGGAAGTAAACTGTTGTTACCATATTTCCTTCATCCCTGTTGCTGGAAATAACTTCCAGAAAAGTAAGATAGCAGGACTGAGATGACTTCTTAGGTAAGAAGGCATATTGGGAGGGAGGTATAATTTGGTGTTTGCAATAAATTTAGTATTTGATAGTAAACTGTTTTTTCTAGAAGTTTGGCAATTGTCGTTGTTCTATGAACACCCCGATAGCTTTCGACATTAGATCGGTTTACCATTTTTATGGCATGGTGCAATGCTGGAATATTTCCATATATCTGGAAAAATTGCATTTGCGGGAATGAACGAGAATGGTTAAGCGAGGAGTATTGCGGAATATATCAGATGGTAAAATATAAATGGAGGGATTTTATACGTCCCATAGGAGGGAAACTTGGGTAGTTTTCGGATAGCTTTTTTACTATTTCTTGACTAAAATCAATCTCACTAAGGGTACAGGTGGTTAGGTCGGTTGGTTGTGGGCTAGGTTTATCTTCTACTGTAGATTTGGCGGATAATAATAAAAATAGTTGTATTTAATGCCGGTTTACAGGCATTATCATGCGAAATATTAAGTGGGGATAGTCTGGCTGTGGAAATAATCCTGAATATATATAATTATTAGTGTTTTTCGAATGTTTATTTTATTCAGGAGAAAAAACTATTGCTGGTGGGATAAAAAGTACTTGTTGAATAGATTGACTTTTTGGTAGTCATTTGTTGTTATTTATCCCGAGTCCGTAACTATAATTTGAGGCCCTGGTTTTCGGTAATTTTTCAAGTTCTTTTGAAAACATTGGGCTGTTTGTCTTGGTAATGCAAGCGCACGGTTTTCTGCAGCTTTCAGCTTTTGTTTTCATTTCGGAAGCTTGTTCATGGATTTCTTTAATTCGTTGCAGTGTGGGTAAGTAACGAACACGGGGGTCCTGTAGTTGTTTTTTTTTTAGTTTTTTAAGTCGCTTTGAGAGAAAATTTGGTATTTTTGGCTTTTTACGAGGGAAGTGTTCTTCTACTGGGCTATCTCTAATACTGTTTAGGGTAGAGTATAGAAGGTTAATTGCTTTTGTGGGGGATGTTGTTAGAAGTTATGGAATCCAGTCAATTGATCTGATATATGTGTTCATTGAGTCCCGGGCAAGTGTACGTGGATTTATGTGACTGATCTTAGAATCGTGTGCTGGTTTTATGTTAAGTGGAAGTATGGATATAATTGTTTTGTGATCACTATCAAACGGTATGCTGTCATAATGCGTACATATAGGACAAATATCATTGGTGAGAATAATGTCGAGTATCTTTTTTCCTCGTGTGGGTTTGTCGTGTATTTGAGTATAGTTGTGAAATCCAATAAAAGATAAAAAGTCGTCGTGTTTTGGTGGGGTTGAGGGTTCAATGCAGTTAATTTCTGGGTTGTTAAAATCACCTGTAATTATCTTTTATTCATTTTGTATGTTTGATATATTGTCCAATATCATCATAACTAAATTTAGTGGAGAGGAGAGACAGCCGATTAATACATTTTTTGTGGTTCTGAGATTATATCGTGGCAAAACAAACTTCTCTTGTGAAAGACTCATTTGGAATATCAAGAGCACTTTTTAAAGTGTAGTTTTGATGTAAATAAAACATCCTTAACCTCGTTTATTTAGACGGTCCTTTTTATAGAGGATGTAGTTTACGATAAACAGTGATTCATTAGATATAAATTCATTTTCCCATGTTTCAGTGATGCGACTATTATCCAGGTTATAAATTTTCATAAAGGTTTTGAGTTGAGACATTTTATGAACTCTTGATCTTGCATTGATTAGAGCTATGCTTGGGACATTGGATATCGAGATGATGGGCCGTGGTGAAAAAACAATTGTCTAATGTGTTTTGCATTTTTGGTGGGCTAAGAGGAGGAATTGAGTGATTGTTGGGAAGAATGTTGACAGGTCCGGTCGGATTTGGGTTTAGGGGTAAGTTCTAAGTTGCGAAGGTGGATTGATTAGGTGGTAATTGTGTTTGAGGGTTATTTCTTTTGGAAACGGTTGTTGGCCTAAATAGTTATTAAGATGGTCATGAGATCCCATTGTTGTTGATAAAATATAATGTGTCAGGCTATTGCGATGCCAGGAAGGTTGAGTAGCCATGGTGCTACTGTAAAGGCCTGTTTTTACAGTATGTTTTGTAAGTGAGGGTTCGGGGTAAATCTAGTTCTTTGGTTTTTACAAATAGGGCTTTTTGGTTTTAATGGCGCGATGCCTCAGTTCTCATTTTGCAAAAGTCTCCTTGCCATATATTTGGCCTGGTTGCATTTATTGCAGTTGATACCGAATATAAATTGTACTCCTATGAAAACACTGCATGATCATTTTGACCAAGTGCAGGTAGGCAGTATACCTCGTCTTTACTGTCAGGATCGTAAGTGAAGATGAGATCTAAACAACTAGCTTGTTGTTCTCCACGCTCTCTCGTTGGAAACAAATGTATGTTGTGTGAGAAGCGCTTTAAGTTTTGTCTTTAGCAGACGGTGGTCGTAGGCGTACTTAGAGCACTGCGCCTGCAGATCGTTCCATCGAATGCTGGGTGCATTGAAGTCACCCATGAGAAAAATATCAGTTTGGTTACTAATCTTCTTCATGTTCTCCAGCAAACAAGTATCCGCGTCAATGTCCATCCCTGGTGGTCAGTAGAGAGTCATGGTTTCAAGTGACTGCGATATTCGCGTCTTTATTGTCGGCCAAATAGCCTTAATACCATGGGTAAGCTTCTTTGTCATTTCACATCCTGTGCAATTGCTCTTTACATACATCCCTCCTCCACCATCAACTCCTCCACCCTGGCGGTGGGTGAGGTCTCTCCTGAACAACTGATACCCGGGTTGTGCTATTTCGCAATCGTTAATATTCTGTGGCTGCTATGTTTCTGTGATTGATATAAAATCGGGAGACAGAACGGCTTCTCATATTCTAAGTTATTGCAACTTCGGAAACAGACGTTGGGCGATTGTATACAGAAATTTAAGTTGGCAACACTCGGTAGTGCCAAATTCCGTTTGTCTCGAGTTTGCCAATATTACATTTCTGCTGCCATTATGAGCATCAGCTGGTTCTAGAGCAATGCCACGCTTCTCTGTATTACGCGTCCTCTGAAAATAACTAGCTTGTTCTCTTCAGCTGCAAGTCTCCTCTTCAATTCCATCATTAATCGGCGGCGTTTCAGGCGTTCTGCTGGAGAGTAATCCGGCTGAAAAAAACCTCCTTACGAGAGTTTCAGAGTTTGGTTTTTCTAAAGCGCAGTAACTTATCCCCATTTCTTGCTGTCCAAGACAATTTTGATAGGCCATGATCTCACAATTTCTGACTGTGCAATATCCTTTTTTTCCGATCCTGAACGCTGCGCGAAAGGTAACCTTCTCTCCCGAATTAAGTATATCGTTCAGTGGGTGTTGAAACATGGCAAGGTCGGCGGACATCCTTTCCTTCGTGGAAGCTTTAGATGAAAATGGGCAAAAGGATAAAGTTGTGATCAACAGGATTCTGTTTTTGCCTGCTACTCTTCTTATGTACGTTAACGACTGTCTTAATGACCTAGATATTGAAGAGTTCATGTTTGCAGATGACGTAAAAATATGGACTGAAGTTAACTGCGCTGACGACACAAAAGGTTTGCAATCGAATATCGACAAACTAAGTGCCTGGTCGGTCAGGTGGCTTCTCAAGTTTAATGTATCCAAGCGTGCGATCCTATTCATAAGTGCCAGTCGAAAAGTATCTCGGAAACACCCGAACTTTATTAATGGCCCTACATTAAAATAGGTGGAAACACAAATAGATCTGGGCATGTGGACAACTGTGAATTCGATGCCCTCAAAAAACTGTAATAAAGCAGTCCAGAAGGCAACATGTTCACTGCACTGGATCAGACGTGTGTTTAAAATATTCTCCCACTGATCTCTTCAGAAAAGTCTTTGGCGTCTTCGTGAAACCACATTTACATTACGAAATACTAGCCTGGATACCATGGTGGAAGAAAATGTTGACCTCCTCGAACAGGTGCAATAGATTGATATGAAGATGGATTTCTTCGAGTTTTTCGAGGATTTCTTCGAGTTTGCCTGCACAACTCATCTGCGTGGTCATCCTTACAAAGTCAATAGTGAACGCACGCAATTGAACTTCAGAAAGTTTTTTCTCAGCCAACTCGTTATGAAGCGAGTCGGTTACCGGTGACCGCATTTGAAGTGCGGGCCAACTTCTTTTCCCAACGGGTGATTGACGAATGGAACAAACTGCCAGCCTCAGTTGTTCAGGCTGAAAGCGTTGAAATGTTTAAAAGAAGACTTGATGCATTTTTACTTGATGAACATATAATTAGTCGACAGCAATGATTGATATACTAAAACGACTATCGCCATGTAACATTTGCTTGTTTTGCTAGCGTCTATCTGTAAATATGGTTTTCAAAGGCTCTGCCTATCTCCCTTATATATACTGAATTATTTCTGATTTTAAAAGGAGGTTGATGGCATTTTATTTGACAAAAGATGTCTCTCACAACATGATAACTTAAAAACCAGCCTTTTAAAATCTTTCGGACTCTACTTTTCTTCCACAATGTTTCGCCTATAACTGTGAAAACGCATTCGAAGTGATATTATGTTCTGACTCAAAATCATTTTAAATGTCCACAAATTTATAGTGCCTGTACATATGCAATGATAACTTTATATTAATAGGGTTATCAAGGGCAATTCATGTAACCCTTCAAAATATACAAAAAAAATACGATATATAACTATGAGATTGGCGAAAACGGCGGACGGCTACGGTTACGTCCCAGAAGTTAAAAGTCATGAGTTTGAGTATGGCACCGGTCCAACCCCGGATCGTCGGCAGTAGAGCGACTGAATTTTCAATAAATGTTCTAGGCAAGAAAATGTCAAAACCATCAACCGTCAATTTTTCATCAACTATAGGATTACAAATGGCGTCTCAAAGGATGGGTCACCGTGTATGTCTATGGGCTCTTATTGTGCATGAAAAAAGTTTCGTGATATTCAATGAATGGTTTTCGACATATTTGACCTCAACGAGTAGCCTCTTAGCTTGCTCAAAAATAAGTCGAATCAAGAGCAGAATGAAAAAGTAGTTTTGTAAATGGAATAGACGTGAGAGGTTACGCAACCTTTGACGAAAAGATAAAGGGAGATAAGCCTTATCTGTTACATTAATTATTTTCTTGTGGGTAACAAAACGATAAATTAGTGGATCCAAACTTCGTACAGCAAACTGGTACAGGTATTGACATACTGACATAGAAAGACATCAGAACAGTCGTGGGAATTAAAATGTATCAATAATTCTGTCGAAAAGGCTGATGGGAAATCAATGAAAAAGCTATATTTTTTGAAAAACGTTTAATCAGTTTCGAATTGAAGTGTAGAAACAACGATGTCGTGGTCTGAGCTCCTAAGTGGGCCTTACGTTGACACTGTCAAAGGCAGGCAACATCTGTAGAAGATAAGATCAAGTAAAATTGATCCTGGGAAAGGGAAGTCAACAACCTGATTACACACGCCGATGTGTATGGCCTCAAGTAGGTCCTCAAACTTTATGGGGCCGGAAGGGACCACAAACCATCGAATTTCAGGAAGGTTGAAATCACATGCAATTGAGAATTTACAATTTATATTTGGTAAGCGCCAGGAAGGCCCTGTCTAAACAAACATTAGTTACGAAATAAAACTTTGACAATGTGTGTAGATAAAATTTTCAAATATTTTATAATGTAGTCAGAACTTGTCCTGTTAGGCCAACAGTTAGCGATGTTTTGGAAATAATACTGAACTAGAAAATAGGTAGTGAAAACAAATCCGACCTTAAAAATTGTGGCAGAGTTCAATTGGCCGCCATGTTTGAAAAGAGGGTAGTAGAATAAAATCTGTTTAGGAAAATAAGGCAAAGTGAAAGAATAAGCTAATACTGCAGTTGCATTTCAGAATGAGATAATGAAACGTCGATATGGATCGTTCTTGGTCAAAATGGCGCGTGAAGCAGCTATTGCTAGCGTGGTTTGCTTGATAGAGGAAAGAATTGGCGTTGACACGATTTCACTTAAACCAGTAGCATGGTAAAACGAGTGAAGATTTAAGTGGAATCGAAATTCCTGTTAATCCGGATGGACGTAGTCTTGCATTTGCTAGAGGGCCAATCTCTGAGATAACTTTTGGTATTGTAGATATTGACCTAGGCTTCTCGTTTGCTAATGAAGATTTAAACCCCACATTCCATTGGGGTTTTATCCTTACAGACAAACGGCTTATTTGTCTTCAACTGTTGAGCTAAGTGCTCATAATTAGAGAAAATAAGGTCCACTTCAATCGCCGTAAAGCGTTTGACCAGTTTCGGGTGGTTTTTGCTACGAGAAGACAACCTTTAGCTTCTAGGACTTTAAAGTTAATGCCGCATGAGTAAAGGAAATAAAATGCGATGTCCGGGGGGACATTACTCTTAAATACGATTTTAAAAGAAAATTGAAACTTCTTTTATGTCGGTCATATGACTCAGTGCAAGCCATGTATATAAACGACTTAAATCTCGCTCGTTGTTGAGAAGTGTGTGAAGAAAACTTTCCTTCAATAATGGCACCGAGGATGGTGAACAGAGAACCATATTGAGACATAAAAAAATTAAATTGTCCGAAGCGTAAAGGTCTAGTTTCTTCATCTATAAGGTATGTTGCTCTTTTGGATATTTTACGCTCATAGTAGATTTGCATCTAACCGGTGACTGTCATTATATATTTATTTTAATATATCAGTATTTTTAAAAGCGATAATACGAAAGAAAAATTGTCACTAGTGACGTTTTGCGTAATAGTAGACATTAGGTATGTAAGATATGTAATAAGATATTTTTAAGCAAAGCACTGCTAGCAAACATCTGCAAAGTATCGAGTTTAGACTGAAAATAGAATGAGCGAATCGGCTACTCCAGATGAAAATTATCTCAACTGGTATATCAACTACTGCAGACTGTTTTTCGCTGGAAATTAAGTATAATTCCAAAAGTTTAACTCTAGTTCTAGAATTTATCTTTAGATTCCGTCCTTTTTACTTAAATCTGCAAGAATGTTTATGAGGCTCTGTTGAATGAAGCAGTTCAAAACCGTATATTTCCACCTATTGTTAAAAATAATATTCGCAGATGTGTGCAGTTGATAAAGAGTTCGAAATTAAAATAAATTATCATCAATTAAGCTAATATTTTTAACAGGAAACGAAGAAATCTGTTTTAAATTCAAGAATTCACTTATCTTCCAATTTGAACCAACCGCCTTCGACCATATTGTTGACCAGTGCTTGCTTATCATCGATACAGCTGGCGCGACGATCATATCGAGTACAATTATAACCTATAAGCGAGAATTCGGAGTCGGCTATGGAAAATTTTTCCCATGTTACAGTTACTTAAACAGTGTTCACGAAAATAAAATGCTCAAAACCGTGACTCATCCGATTACTGACATCTGTGAATTAGTACTCGGCATAGGAGGTGTTATGTATGTGTTCGTGCACTGACCATGATCAACCAAGTGAAAATCCACGTTACAGAAATCCATTAGCTACTAGTCAGTTTAGGAGCCAGTATGTATGCGTTCGTTAACTGGCTGTTCTCAATCCCGTAACACATCTTATTACTGATATGTGGGAATTAAGAGTCAATTTTCAGATCACATCCATATTTTCCTTGTCATTCATCTTGTCATTCAGACCATAGCAACCTACGAAGGCGTTTACTGTGCGCATACACTTTTAAACGTCCTGCTGATGGTCGGATCTGCTGGATCATGTCCACAAGACGTACCTCTTGATCAATTGGCAGCCGACGGAAATTGGGTTAGGCTGAAGCAATTTTGTTACTGCAAATGTGGATGTTGCTCAAATTAAGTGCTTTCACATGCAGTTCAACCACTAGCTCCATCGCAGTAAAGCGTGCCCTGCAATCGAACTTTAGTGACCTACATCGTTTGAAATTCAGCATTAAATACTTAAATAAACTTTGTTCTCCAATTACAGCTGTGAAATGCCCAGCATTTTAACAAATGAAGTTAAGGTATCGGTACATTAAACTGTCAATTCGCGGGTTATTTGATCGCAGTTTTATGCTGAGATTTAGGTTGAAGTCCTTATTGGAAGCTTGTAAACTGAACGGATTCATTTCTACGATTTACCTTCTCGTGGACTGAAGGCCATCAGAACTATCAAAAATGCAACTCCGAATTATTACTAAAATCATAGAACAAAGGAAATGGGTTGGTTCATGCACTGCACAGAATTTAGAATTTAGAAATTATATTTGGTAAGCACCGGCAAGGCACTGTCTAAGAAAACATTAGTAACGAAATTAAGTTATGACAATGTGTGCAGATAAAATGTAAAAATACATCACTTGTCCTGCTATGTCAACAGTTAGCGATGTTTTAAAATTAATGGTGAAATAGAAAAAAAATAGGCAGTGAAAAAAAAACTCCTACCATGAAAATGGAGGCCGAGTTCAATAAGCCTTCATTTTTTAATAGAAGGTAGGAGAAAAAAACTGCTTAGGAAAAAATTGTCAGGTGGTAAAGTAGGGTAATACGGTAGTAGCATTTCAGAATGAGATAATGAAACGTCGAGGTGATTAGTTCTTGATCACTTAGGCGTATGAAACAAAATCTCACGAAAATGCGTCAATGAACTTAAGTCCGCAGCATCTTAGGATCCAGAATTGAATTATGATGATGGTTAGTATCCAAAGAAACGGTAGCATTTTAGACTGTGGACCACCGAATGTGTAGGTCTGAATGACGTCATTGTTTGGATGACTGGTGATATAAGGAGACATCATAGTTCATAGGCGACCCGAGGTAGCGAAAATATAGTTTCAAGAGGGTCATTTAAATTCCCGATGGTCCTTTCTCCGAGTCATGGGGAAAGCTACTGGGTAAAGATGAGGAAAATAAAAGGTTAATAGAATCAGTGTTAAGATAAATGTGCAGTCTTCGCTTGAATGCAGATAGACTAGTTAACAACCTAATTTCAATTGCCAAGTTATTCCAAAGAAAACTATACCTAGAAGCAAAGAAGAGAGAGCGTTTACACGTGGAGGACGCAGGGGAGGTATAATTAGTGCAGAATTTCTTAGGTTATAAGGAAGACTAACGGGGGTAATGACAGAAAGCTTGGGGAGAGTTGAACTATTATTAAGTCGGAAAAGGAGACAAAAGCCTGTTTCAAGTGTCCTGACCCAAAGAAATTTTAGCTTCATTAGTTAGCATCTTGTTGAGTAGGAAGTAGTTGAAAGAGTAGGAAATAGGAGTTTTTTTGTGAAATGTCTTTGGACATTTTCAATTTTTGAACGACTAGATTAGTTCATTACACCGAAGTAAGGACAGCAAAATTCAAGAATGGGAAGTACAAACATACGATAAAGTTTTAATTTAATTTCAGGAAGGTAGAAATTATAAGAAATAAAGCCGAAAATCTGAGCAGCTTTGGCCGTAATTCCATCGGCATGAGGCGAAAGATCTAATTTATTGGTGTAGCTTAAGCCCATTCCTTGATGGAGGAACATTCAATCATCGGGCAACCTTTAAAAATAAGAGAATGCTGCAGCCTTACAGGCCCAAAACTCATGTAGCGACACTTAGTATGTGAGAACTCCATTAGCCATGTGGAGCATTTTATTTCCTTTACTCATGCGGCATTATCTTTAAAGTCCCAGAAGCTAAAGGTTGTTTTCTCGTAGCAAAAACCACCCGAAACTGGTCAAACGTTTACGGCGATTAAAGTGGACCTTATTTTCTCTAAGAATGAGCACTTAGCTCAACAGTTGAAGACAAATAAGCAGTTTGTCTGTAAGGATAAAACCCCAATGGAATGTGGGTTTAAATCTTCATTAGCAAACGAGAAGCCTAGGTCTATATCTACAATACCAAAAGTTATCTCAGAGATTGGCCCTCTAGCAAATGCAAGACTACGTCCATCCGGATTAACAGGAATTTCGATTCCACTTGAATCTTCACTCGTTTCACCATGAAATCGTGTCAACGCCAATTCGTTCCCCTATCAAGCAAACCACGCCTGCAATAGCTGCTTCGCGCGCCATTTTGACCAAGAACGATCCATATCGACGTTTCATTATCTCATTCTGAAATGCAACTGCAGTATTAGCTTATTCTTTCACTTTGCCTTATTTTCCTAAGCAGATTTTATTCTACTACCCTCTTTTCAAACATGGCGGCCAATTGAACTCTGCCACCATTTTTGAGGTCGGATTTGTATTCACTACCTATTTTCTAGTTCAGTATTAATTCCAAAACATCGCTTACTGTTGGCCTAACAGGACAAGTTCTGACTACACTATAAAATATTTGAAAATTTTATCTACACACATTGTCAAAGTTTTATTTCGTAACTAATGTTTGTTTAGACAGGGCCTTCCTGGCGCTTACCAAATATAAATTGTAAATTCTCAATTGCATGTGATTTCAACCTTCCTGAAATTCGATGGTTTGTGGTCCTTTCCGGCCCCATAAAGTTTGAGGACCTACTTGAGGCCATACACATCGGCGTGTGTAATCAGGTTGTTGACTTCCCTTTCCCAGGATCAATTTTACTTGATCTTATCTTCTACAGATGTTGCCTGCCTTTGACAGTGTCAACGTAAGGCCCACTTAGGAGCTCAGACCACGACATCGTTGTTTCTACACTTCAATTCGAAACTGATTAAACGTTTTTCAAAAAATATAGCTTTTTCATTGATTTCCCATCAGCCTTTTCGACAGAATTATTGATACATTTTAATTCCCACGACTGTTCTGATGTCTTTCTATGCCAGTATGTCAATACCTGTACCAGTATGCTGCACGAAGTTTGGATCCACTCATTTATCGTTTTGTTACCCACAAGAAAATAATTAATGTAACAGATAAGGCTTATCTCCCTTTATCTTTTCGTCAAAGGTTGCGTAACCTCTCACGTCTATTCCATGTAAAAAACTACTTTTTCATTCTGCTCTTGATTCGACTTATTTTTGAGCAGGCTAAGAGGCTACTCGTTGAGGTCAAATATGTCGAAAACCATTCATTGAATATCACGAAACTTTTTTCATGCACAATAAGAGCCCATAGACATACACGGCGACCCATCCTTTGAGACGCCATTTGTAATCCTATAGTTTATGAAAAATTGACGGTTGATGGTTTTGACATTTTCTTGCCTAGAACATTTATTGAAAATTCAGTCACTCTACTGCCGACGATCCGGGGTTGGACCGGTGCCATACTCAAACTCATGACTTTTAACTTCTGGGACGTAACCGTAGACGTCCGCCGTTTTCGCCAATCTCATAGTTGTATATCGTATTTTTTTTTGTATATTTTGAAGGGTTACATAAATTGCCCTTGATGACCCTATTAATATAAAGTTATCATTGCATATGTACAGGCAATATAAAATTGTGGACATTTAAAATGATTTTGAGTCAGAACATTCTATCACTTCGAATGCGTTTTCACAGTTATAGGCGAAACATTGTGGAAAAAAGTAGAGTCCGAAAGATTTTAAAAGGCTGGTTTTTAAGTTATCATGTTGCGAGGGACATCTTTTGGTCAAATAAAATGCTATCAACCTCCTTTTAAAATCAGAAATGCGGTCACCGGTAACCGACTCGCTTCGTAACGAGTTGGCTGAAAAAAACTTTCTCAGGTTCAATCACGTGCGTTCACTATTGACTTTGTAAGGATGACCACGCAGATGAGTTGTGCAGGCAAACTCAAAGAAATCCTCTGATCTCAGGGAGAAATCATGGCCCCGGATAATCCGGAATGTCCAGAGCTGGCTACACCGTAAGTGCCTGTAGAAAAGATGAAATAAGTCAAGCTTTTTCAATCTGTCTTGGTAAGGTTAAGCCGTAAGACCGTCAACCATCTTCATTGCTCTCTATTGCACCTGTTCGAGGAGGTCAACTTTTGTTCTTCCAACCAGGCCCCGGGGCTGTGGCCTGTCAAGCCGACTGCCTTATAAAATGCGCCAAATCCTTACGATGACACCGTGAAATGGGGACTCTGAACCGCCATTAGATAAGTTTGCTTGCGACGGCTGCCTTTTGCGTATTTTATTTTATTTTATTTATTTATTGCCAGTTTACAGGCAAGGGCAAAAAAAATATACAGTAGACGGTCAAACTGACAGTGAAAAAAAACTTCTGATCGTTGTTTCAGGTGTTTTTAGGAGAAAAAACTGCAGCTTATTGAGTAATTTAAGTTCTGGACAGGGACGCGTTAACACAGGTGCCCGGTGAAGAACCTCTCCATTCAGTGTAACGGATCCGATATTCTGCACCAGCAGGTATTTCGGCTAGCGAGTGTTCACTGTCGACTGAGAAATAAGCCGATTGAGGTCTGCAGAGCCCGTAATATTGCCCTCAGCATGAAGACCGGCACAGGATTCAGAGTCCGTTACGCCATCAGAACCGAAGAGAGCTTCAACAGAGTCAGCACCCAAAAGTTTTGGAAGGTGTTCTGAATTTAGAGAACTAGTGACAGTTCGCGTAAACAAGGGATAGCTTTGCTGAATTTTGATACTTCTAGGTAGCTTATTCCAGATTGCTATAGCGTTTACCGAAAAAAACTGTCGGTATCTAACTGTGCGTGCCAAAGGAAGAAATAAAAATACATCTCGATGACTGATGCGCCGAGAGTGGTCGAGGTGCCTTAGAGATATAAGGGGGTTAAATGTACGACTGTTTAGTAGTTTAAACAGTAAAAATAGTCCCTTCTGTAATCTGCGAAGCCACAGCGGGTCAAGGCTTGTAAGTTCACAGCGTTGGTGATAGGACAGGTTTCGGTGATCTGAATAGAAAAATCTTTTTGTAAAGAAGTGCTGGACTGATTCTATCTTCTTTCGTTCACTAGCGTGCAGAAGACTAAATAGAAACTAGCAGTATTCCAGACTAGGCCTGACATACATTTTATAGAGGCTGATTCTAATTTTGACGGTTTTAAAATTTCTGAGAATAAACCCAGTTGTTTGACGTGCTTTCGAGACACTCAGGGCGCAGTGCTCTGACAGATTAAGACTACTAGAGTATGATATGCCCAGATCCTTTATAAGTCGGGGCACGTTTAGATCATGACCGTCTTTGCTTAGGTGGGGCTGATGGTTGTCGCCAGTAACCATCACGGAGCACTTTTGCCAAGAAAGTGAGAGGTGCCATGTGCGACACCACAGAGCAAAGGCCTGAAGATCCGTTTTTAAGAGCTCAAGCGCGATGTTGCGATCAACCGGTTTATATCAATAGGCAACTTTTAAATCGTCAGCGTACATAAAGGGCCTACCATACTGAAAACAATCAGGAACATCGTTGACAAAGAGGCAAAATAGAAGCGGGCCGAGCACGCTGCCCTGAATAACTCCGCTCCTCACATGCGTGGGGTTGGAGATAACATCAGAAATTTTTAACCCGTTGTGCGCGAGCATTCAAATAGGAAAATATTAAGTTCAGAAGCTTGTTACCTATGCCGAAGGAGGCAAGTTTCAGCAGTAGGAGATCATGGTCAACACGATCAAAAGCCTTAGTGAAATCGAAGTAAACGGTGTAATGGCAAAACCGCTGTCTCTAGATTGTAGCACATGATCAAAGAAAGAGAGCTGGCAAGTGTCACAAGACCTTTTTTCGAGAAAACCATGCTGAGCCGCATTTAGTAGGTTATTCTCTGTTAGGTGACACATCATCTTGTCTTTGATCAAGCACTCGAAAATCTTCGAGACTGCTGGTAGTGTATTTATTGGTCTAAATTCGTCAAATGACGTAGGTTGGCCGTGTTTCGGAATAGGCAGTATGTGCGATTCCTTCTAAAAAATAGGGAAAGTTGCACTTTCAAGAGCAAGAATAAATATCTTATACAGAAGGGACGAGAAAATATCGTTTGCATCCGCCTTTAGAACGCTGACCGGGACGCCATCTGGTACAGGACTCTAAGATTGACGAAAACGCCGAATCGCTACGGTCACGTCCCAGAGGGTAAAAGTTCTGGTTTCGAGGACGTTACCGGCAAAACCCGGATGTTAGGAAAGGGCGCGACGGTATGTTCACTAAACGTTCTAGACAAGAAAGCATTGAAGCTATCAGCAGTCAACTTAGCGTCAGCTATTGGCTTTCCTAAGGCATCTCGAAGTACGGGGTGCTGCGTTTTTCTCTGCGTTTTTACTGTGCGCGAAAAGAGCTTCGCAACATTTAACGAAGGGTTTTCGGCAAAGGTAACCTCATCGGCTTGTCGTTTTTCGTCAGACAGCCTCTTAGCCTCTTCAAAGATTTTCTGGATCAAGGGCAGGACGGAGGTGTCGTTTTGTAGATGAAAACGACGGGAGAGTCTACGCAGTCTACGTCGGAATGATAAAGGGAGGTAGACTTCATCCTTGACATTAATTATTTTCTTACGGGGAACAAAACGAGAAATAAGTGGACCTAGAACTTTGTAAAAAAGTATCAGTACAAACATTCACATCCGAATATACAAAGAAGTACGTCCAGTCGTGGGAATTTAGGCGTGTTAGCAATTCCCTCATATTTGCTGAGCTGAAATCACGGAAAAAGCTTTATTTTTTGGAAAACGTTTCAGTAGCCTCTAGTTCTAGTGTAGAAAGAACTATAGTATTATCAGAATTCCCAAGTGGATCTAAAGGTGACACTGACGATGGCTGACAACCTCTACAAAAAATAAGATCAAGTATGTTTGATCCTCGGGTGGGAAAATCAACTACCTGGTCCCACATGCCTATATCTATGGCCTCAAGTAGGTCTTCGAACTTTGCAGGAACGGAAGTTGGAAACCAGTGAACTTCAGGAAGATTGAAGTCACCAGCAATCAAGCAGTACTTCAGATTTAAGTCAGCTGCAGCGTGAAATGCCAGCGAGAGAAAAAGATCGTAATCCTCGCTGGCATTGGGTGGGCGATAGACACTACCAACGAGTAAAGAGTAGTTATCTTTTAGGACTATTCGGAGCCAACAGCTCTCCTCTACCGCGGTAAATTGGCAATAGTCCAATGGAAATAAATGTAAGTTGTTGCCTAACATAGATACAGCTTCCTCCGCCATGGCCCTCGTGTGGATCATTCCGAATGTAAGCATAGCCTAGAATAGAGAGTTCAGAGTCGGATACACAGGGTGTTGCCCATGTCTCTGTAAATATTACAATATCCGGGCGGTGGATGAAAACCAGAGTCTGGAGCAAAGGCATCTTATTAAGCAGAGATCTGGCACCAGAGGACGTATTTTTCTTCGACCGTGTCGTTGAATTGTGGAATAATCTACTGGCACCAGCCCCTGCTGGTAGGGTAGGTATGATTTAATAAAGTCAGTTTGGGGTCTATGAAATCCTATAGCCTCTAGTTTAGCTAGGAATCGTCTATGAGGCACTTTATCGAATATCTTACTAAGATCAAAATAGATAACTACTACAGATAGATGCTCATTATGAAGAGAGGTTAGTAGATTTAGAAAAGACATGTGGCAGGTTTCAGCTGCCGAGCAGCGCAATAAAGAGGCCTTCGACCCGCAGCTGCATGAGTTATTAGAAAGACTCCCTCGCCGTGATCTGTTGATTGTTGCGGGGGACTGGAATGATAGGACTGGACCCGGGGACTAGTTAAACAGTCAACTCATTGGCCAGTTTGAGTTTGGCTCTCGATGCGACAATGGTGAGTGAATGCTGAATTTTGCTGATCAGAACCGACTGTTTGTCACGAACACGTGCTTTCAGAATCGCTACAAACATCTGCTGACTTGGTATCCAAACGACGGTCATACCGCGAGTCAGATCGACTACGTTCTAGTTGTTTCAAGGTCCCGCATTTGGGTTAAAGAACGTTCGAAATGACCATGCATTTTGTCATTTTTCGGTGAACACGCATGAAATGTGCGAAGCCCACCAGTCATGAACGAGGGTTATGCTGATTAACATGCAGGGACTCAACGGGCACGGGTTCGTAGTTGTGCTCTATCCTGTACGACGTACTAACGATTCAGATCTCCTTCTGCTGCCTTAATCTGAAGAACGCACCACAATTCCTACGTCTGCAAACACACATATTTGCAGCTGTAGAACACGAACCTCTCCGTACTAGGGCCGATATCTCGAAATTTCTGTGAAGTCACTGATTTTAAATGATAATAAAATTATTGAATATAATCAGAAAGCAAGGTACATCTCCCAATTTACTAAAAAAAACTCGATTGCGTATTCTAGTTCAATAAAAAACATTAAACTGTGCCCATAAATAAATCCTCGTAACGAACTGCACACAGGTTTTTCCTCCACCGCCACCTTCAGCGACATAAATGATTGAGGATTCGGACGAAACTGCCATAAGTAGTCAAAGAACCCGTAAAATCATTGAACAAAAACTTCAACAAAAGATATAAAACGTTGCACGAATTAACGATCGTATAAAAGTCCCCTGCGATCTGGACGACCTGTTCATCGTGCACCAAGCTCCATTTTAAAATTAAAATCACTTGAAATCATCTGCTCGTCAGTCAGGTGTTTTAAAATAATCCGCGCACCGGCACATCTAATAATACAGTATAAATTCAAAGGGAAGATTACTCAAGAGCATTATTTATGCATGTTTAACGCTTTTGAAGGTTAACCAGTGCTGAACAAGCAAACTTTGGTGGATAGATCTAAATAACACAAAGTAAATAATGCATGCAATGATTTGAAGTCCAACTCTAGTTTTAATAAACTACAAACTTGCCAAATTATTAAAAGTAAATCTGTTGGTTCTTTACCAGTGCGCACTACAGCTTGATAAAACTAAACCGAGGATACATCATCAGTTTGCGTTTTGTGGAATATTTCACTTATAGTATCATTTAATATTGTGCTCCTTCAGCTTAAAACTGAATCATGTCAACGAATTTTGTATACAACCGTATTTATTTTTGAATTCTGCACGTGTCCACAATTCACAAATTATAATCACATTTACAAATGACAACCCCAAGCACTTGTCTCACTAAATTCTGAGCCAAATAATTGTGGTCAGCCTATGTGCCCACTAGCTCCTGTTACCAATTTCTTAGCGTTACGCTCGTGTCCTGACGCCTGTAGGCACCACAGCTTTGCACGCACCGAGTGCAAAACCTGTTCTTGCACGGGTGACCCCCCTCCCACCATTCCCCTCTCCCGTGCCCACGCACGCTCGTCGTCGCTGGGGCGGCCGCGTGATGAGCAGCCGCCATTCCAATTTTTCGTCCCTGGAACGTTTCAAATGGCGCAGTCGTCTCATGGTCTAAGTCTAGGTTTCCTGGACTTCAACCCCATGCGGCAAAATTACTGGGGTTGTGACCTGTGGAACTGCTTTTTAGTGTGGGGGCAGGGGTGGCTCCTGGTGCAAGCTCCTTCGTCTGTACTTGTTACGGCTGCGATCATGTCTGATCTAGCCGGCGTCGATGATGCTACGCATCGTACATCGGCACGCGTGAAGATTTGTGGCAGCAAACCTGGATAGCTTAACCCATTCTTTTCTCCAGCAACGGATGCCAAATACCAAAGGTCCAGGCACCGCCTCCATGTCTTGCCGAACCGTGTCGAGCCAGGCTTTTAGTTGGCCTGCTCTTCGACGCGCCCAAGTGGGCATCGGCGCCAGATCAAGAACAGAAGAAATCAGCTCGTAAGTGGGGCAACGGAGGACGTCCCCCCAACCACCTCAGTCGTCTTACTTGGATGACCTAAAATATCCTGGCTATATTGTCGCAGCGCGTGCGGACTGCCTCATTTGAGACGTAGTCTGTGTACTTTACTCGAACGATGGTCCCCACGCAACCATGGTCAAATACCTCATGTCTTGGCTCATCTGCCACGCCCACAGCTCAGCTTTCACAACCGCAATGGAGTACCGACCGGACTGATGCACGGTACACGCGTATCTTCGTGGTGAAGAAGAGGTCGCGTCGGCACCATAAGCACTTTTTAAGGATCGAGAAAACCAGTCGAACCGCGTCAATTCGGAAGACAACGTCGTCGTTACTCTGTCAATTCAGCAGCATTCTCGTCCAGAGGTGTTTGAAACTGTCTACTTCTTCGAGTTGATATCCATTTATCCTGAGTAGTGCTTTAGTCTTGTCAGGGATGCAGCTCGAAAACAATTTGATCTTCCCGGTGTTTATGGGTAGGCCGACCGAAGTACTCATTCACCCGCGGCACTACAAACTGTAGATCATTAAAGCTTAAAGCTAGCAAGGCGATATCTTCAGCGTAATATATATATATATATATATATATATATATATATATATATATATATATATATATATATATATCAGTCAGGTGGTTTCCGGGTGAAAATTTCACACCGTTATAACCATGTAGGGCCTTCCCGCGGATCCATTTAATGGCGTATTTGAACAAAATGGGTGACAGGATGCAACCTTGTCGAACACCAGATTGGACATCGAAGGGCTGTGAGAGACTGTTATGAGTGAGGACTCGCGCCGTGGTGGAGAGATAGAAGGCCTTGATCAACGCAATGATTTTGGCCAGCACACCATCAAGTTCCATTATTCGCTGCAGGGACTCCGATAGACGGAATCAAACGCAGCGGCGAAGTCAATAAATCATACGACCGTCGACTGCTGATAGCCATGGCAGAATTCCAGAATGCGCCTCAAAGTGAATATCCGGTCCGCACATCCACGCCCAGCTTGGAATACGGCTTGGTTTGTCCTCGTCGTAGAGTCACGTAGAGACTAAAACCGTCTGAGAACAAAATTAGTGAAGACCTTCGCAGCAACGTCGACGAGGCTTTTGCTGCGGTAGTTCGCACACTGTCTTATCTCCCTTCTTGAAGACAGGTAAAAGGATACCCGAACCCCAGTCATTAGAAACTACTTCGTCTCTCCACACTTGCTCAGTCAACTCATGAAGCCAGGGTGTCAAAGTGTCGACACAGGCCTTGTAGATTTCTGTGGGAATACCGTCCTCTCCGGGCGCCTTGTTGTTATGTAACCTCTGTATTGCATCGGCAACTTCTCCCTCGGAAGGCGGTTGCACGAAACTGCATAGGCTGAAGAGGGATAAAACTCATATGCAGAGGATAGCGAGTGTGGGATTAGTTGCTCATCAAAGTTAAGGAGGTGCTCGAAATGCTCACGCCAGTGATCGACCTTGGCCGAGTTGTCAGCAATAAAGCCACCTTTCACCTCGCAAACAGAGACACTAAGTGCCGAGGGCTTACCACTAACTTGGCGTATAATTTTTTTAGTTTGCAATCGTCACCAACGTTTGAGGCCTGCTAATGGACGACACTATTCCAGACCAATATTTCTGCCGGTCATCTCTAGCTGACTTTGCTGTCATGTTCCGGAGTTGGTGGGATGAAGCACCGTTGTGGGACCTGGCTTGAGCCGACTGTGCAGATAACTGCAGAGTTCGTCCACTGATCCATTAACTGCGGTGCCGCTGGGTGAATCCAAGAGTTTTCTCAGTTGCTCCATAGCCGGATGTCTTCAGTGATGATCATCGGTCACTGTCTTCTCTGTCGTCTCCGATCGTAAGGTGGGACCGGATTTCTGTGCTCAGGGCATCAGCAGTGCTGGGTTGCAGGATTTTCGTGACATCGAGGCGTCTCTCACATGGCATTTTGGGTGCAAATTAAAAGTAAGCTTACAGGCGTCTGCGAATGAGAACATGATCAGACCCGTGGGCGTTACCAGTTTCGGCAGCACGCATCGATCTGCTATCTTTAACCCGACTGCGGGACCTTGAAACAACTAGAACGTAGTCGATCTGACTCGCGGTATGACCGTCGTTTGAATACCAAGTCAGCAGATGTTTGTGGCGGTTCTGAAAGCACGTGTTTGTGACAAACAATCGGTTCTGATCAGCAAAATTCAGCATTCTCTCACCATTGTCGCATCGAGAGCCAAACTCAAACCGGCCAATAAGTTGACTGTTTAACTAGTCCCCGGGTCCAGTCCTACCATTCCAGTCCCCCGCAACAATCAACAGATCACGGCGAGGGAGTCTTTCTAATAACTCATGCAGCTGCGGGTCGAAGGCCTCTTTATTGCGCTGCTCGGCAGCTGATGTTGGTGCGTAAGCCATTCGGACATTAAATGGTTCCCATTCAAGAAGTGCACAGTTTGCTTATGTCGAGAGGGCAATAGCCTTACCGTGTATACCAATCGAGTCCGGTGGGTTGCTGTGGTACAGGGTGAAGTGGTAGTTGACTCCCAGGATCTTTATTTCACTTGCACCTGAGTCGGGTATTCGAACTTCAGGCAGGCAGCAGACCTCCACGTGGTGATGAAGACTACATGCCGTCAGAATTTGGGTACCTCGGTCCAGAAAAGTTCGCAAATTCCAGCATGCAATACCAAGAGTCCGTTCTCGGTTGAGTATTCCAGCTTGTATACTATTCGCCCGCACCACTGAACCAGGGTTGCGAAACTCATCGGTTCCCGCGGGTGCCGTAGCATGGATCGTAGTACTGTAATCGGGCATTTTTCATGAGGTTTCTTGGATAATTTGAATACAGGTTGGTCCGTAACAGCCGCTCAGATTGTTTTCCCCTCTAGCGCTTTGGCTCAAAAACATAAGCACAAGGCAGCCGTCGCAAGCAAACTTTTCTAATGGCGGTTCAGAGTCCCCATTTCACGGTGTCGTCGTAAGGATTTGGCGCATTTTATAAGGCAGTCGGCTTGCCAGGCCACAGCCCCGGACCCTGGTTGCACTATCGCTGCTGGTCCGCGACTGCTTATTCTTCGAACCCGAAATTTTGCTTATTTTGCAGTTAACCTTCACTGAACGCCGTTTCACTATCGCCACCTGTTGATGCGCCGGGTAGCCAGCAGATAGGTGAACGGGTAACCCGTCTTCCTTCGTCTGCCTGGTTGTACTGCCGCCGCTGGTTTGCATCTGCTTGTTTTTCACCTCCTAAATGTCATCTGGCTTCCACCAAAAACCTTTCAACTGTACGTCACTAATGAACATGCCAGTAGTCACCAGCTGGCAAGCAGGTAGACTCCTTTTCTCAATCACGTGTTCTGTGCTGAAGCTTCTAGAGTCCTGTGCGTTTAGCTAGTATCGGTGTTGTCAGTATTGTAATTAATTGCGTATTTGTATACTACTGACTGACCATTAGCAGCTTGTAATTTTTACGCGGTAGCTCCGCGGTAGTTGGTTAATGTCAACTCAACTAGTCATATCTACTTTCGAACAGATCCTGAAAAGGTTCGTTTCAAAATATTTAGTCCAAATTGGCAAATCAATTTCCTCGAAAATTAAATATAACAGGATTGCTGTGCATTCTTCATGGAATTTCTTAAAAAGATCACAAACCGTTTTTGTCACATCCCTTGATTCTACAGCCGAATGGATGAAGTTCCTAGCGTCTTTGTGCGCTTCCACCCTCCCTATAAGTTTAAGGTGCACCTCTTTCAGATGGGCAGTGGAGTCAGATCTGAGTTAGCAGCTGCCTTTTACTCGTGAGGTGGGCGACGAGGGACGTGCCCAAGTAACAATAATCGTCTTTCTTAGGTGATCATCCGTTGGCGGTGGTCAAACATCCCCAGTTCTCGCTCATATTTCACGTGCAAACTCAACATTTACAGTCGTATTGAAAGACTGACTGGACTGATACACAGTTTCCGTAGATCTTGGTGACTATGATGGTGCCCCATCGGGTCCACAGACACTTTCTACGAATTTCGAAAACTTTAAAAAAAAGAATTGACTCGGGAGTTCGTATTGTCATCACTTAAATGCTCACCTATCTGTTGCAGGTATCAATCAGTCCGTCCGGCCATGGGGCTCACTTTATTGTCCTCGCTCTGTCCATTCTATAGTTGTCTCGCTCCGGAGTACTTGAAACTGTCTGCTTCTTTATTTGGACAACCATTATTCGCAAATGCTACCTTTTTGGCCAGAGACGCGCCTCGAACACAGCGTTTACAAATAAAATGACTGATTTAACAACTTCGTTCACATGTGACATCACAAGGCATTTAAAACTGTCTATATCAGCCCTACAGTCACTAATCCCTAGAGGTGACACGTTCTTATCAGAGATGCAACTCGAAGGCTTTTGTTTCTCAGGGTTGCTGGGGTCTGCGTTCTGAAAGTTATGAAAATACTGTTCGTTTATTAGATGTCAGTTTATTGGTGTTCTACTGAGAATACAACCCATTACGCTGTTAAAGTAGGTGGGCGACAAGATTCGGCTTGCCCAAACTGCAGACTGAATATCGGACAGTTGGCAGAGATTGCTGATGAGAAAAAATAGCGCAACAACGAATTTGAGGCGTGGTCTGTCGTCTTAATGCGAATTTATTTAAAATAATCATTATTCCTTATCGCTTATCGGGGTCACACTTAACACACTCTTTATCAGTACGGACAGTAATATATTTACTAAAATTGTCATTTTAATACTGTTGATTGTGCATTTATTCTAATACTTTGCTTGCTTTCCCAGCAAGTCTTCGATGTTCTTGATGATAGAAAGTTCACCATTTTACTCTTTATTCAGTAAAACCGGTTTGTAGCTTTTTAGATTTTTTGAATCATCTGAAACTCATTTTGACTTTTTGGATTAAAACTTTGACTGTACTCGCGTGGGGTCGAATGTGAATAGATGACTGCGCTTCACTTTCCCATCTTCCAGTCTTGCTTCATATTTTACCTTGTTTTTTATTCCGATTCGCATGGGTCTCCAAGGTTCCCTTTATTTCTAAAGCAGGTTTTGGTTTTTGCATGATGGTGCGGTACCTTCCATTCACTTATCTGTTATTCTTTACCACTACATTAAAAACTCGCTAATTTTCCAAGGAAATGAGGTCTCATAGTCGTCCCAAAAATTTCAGATTCCATCTTTTGAATGTGTGGACAGCATTTATTCTCATTTTGGATCTTCTGTGCCAGATGCTGAAGTACTTCTCCCCCGAGTTGCATCCACTGGTGGCTACCTTCATGAGGAATTCCACAACCTCAACAGGCTCGACGCTTGCGAAATTGAGGAAGATGACGGGTCATCCCTTCAATTTCTGCCGAGAGGCGCTTACCGCCTGTGATGGAGACTATGAACGCGCCATACAATGGCTACAAAAAGAGGCCAGTAAACGAGGTCTGGCAAAGGCTGAAAAACTCCGCAGTCGGCCAATGTCACAGGGTCTTCTGGGTCTGCTCTGTTCCAGCAAGTGTGTTGCAGCAGTTGAAGTTAACTGTGAAACGGATTTTGTTGCACGCAACCAAGAGTTCCAGTCGCTCGTAGCATCCGTGACGGAATCTTTCCACAAATTTCTTCTGGTACGTACGTACACCTTCTGCTGTAAAGTGTTTTCGCTTTAATTTTGCTCGCCAATTTGCGTGGTTGGTCTTGATGTGTTTAACTCCAACCTTCAATGAACCTGCCGAGAAGCTATTTGACCTTCACAGAGCTCGGATTGACACCGTATCAACTGCGTTCTGTGGAAACACAACAGATATTAAGCTGCGTTTTTTTCGGTAGTGTTTAGCCATGACAGTATTTTTTGTGTGTGTGTGTTTGCCGCCGCCAAGGCCAAAAGAGCGGCACGAAAGTCACCAGCGCCCCGGACCAACACCGCCAATGCCCAGGCCCTGCCAACATGCCAGCGCTGTCAACGCATCTTTCGCGCGCGAATCGGCCTGGTTGGACATCTTCGGACGCAATGCACCAACAATCCGACAATTTCAATTTCTACGTCAAATTCTGCCAACCCTCCTTCTGACTCCCCCACTCTCACTCCTGGCATCAATTCCATTACTCCCACCATCATAGAGACCACATCCATCTACTCATCGCCTGTTACCCCCACCACCGCAACCACCACCGCCTTCACCACCACCACCATCAGCGATGGGGAATCTCTCCTAAGCTGTACTCAATGCGACCGCACATTCACCTCACGCATCGGCCTGGTTGGTCACTTGCGAATACATCGTACAGAGACCGGTAAGCCAGTGCCTGGAGCACCATCACACAGCAGAGATCGTCGCCTCCATTGCCCTCACTGTCCTCGTGCATTCACTCATCGCATGGGCCTATTCGGTCACATGCGCATCCATGACAGCGGAATTCACCACAATGCCGACAACACCGATACACCATGCACACCCTCCGCTCCTGCCATTCTTAGCGCCCCTGCCACCCCCACTACCATGAATGGCGTCCCCCAGCCTCTACCGATTTCTCCTGCCCACACAGCGCCCGCAACTTCAACTCACGCATCGGCCTGGTCGGTCACCTGTGAATCCATCGCACGGAGGCTGGTGTACCAGTGCCTGGGGCTCCGACATACAGTCGACGCGCCCGCCTTCACTGCCCTCACTGCTCTCGCACATTTACACACCGCATGGGCCTCCACAACAACCTCCGGTAAACCACCAGAGGCTAAGCTACATCACCGTACACTATCTACAGCAATACATCGACAACACCCTCACAATCACCATGTACCTGAGTTTATCACGGTTTCCTAGAAACCGTGGCTGGGAAGGCTGCCAATCTGACGCTTACACCAGACCACGCCGTCGGCTCAGTGTATGTGCTGTGTGTGTCGAGTGGCTGACCAGTGAACTGGGAGTCAGGCGGCGATGGCTGCTCCATATCCCCTGAGTTTGTGAATCCTGGTGTGTGCGTTATGGGGGCCAGGTCGTGCTGTGGCGCGCGAAGACGGGTACGCCGATCCGTCAGCCAATGCGCCCACTCCCAACTCAGGTAACTGACCGGCTTGGACAGCGGTTTGACTGTGGGGGTGGGGGAGAGAGTGAGGTTGACAGCTCAGCGCATGTTCCTCACTATAAACAATCTGACGCGCTTGAACCTATCACGGTGCGCTAAAAGCCGTGGCTTGGAAGGTTGCCAACTGACGGGATAACTCGGACCGCGTAGTCAGTCAAATGTGTGTTTTGTGTGGAGTGGCGGACTGAGAGTCAGGCTGCAATGGCTCCTTCTTAATGTGTCCTTTATGGCACTCCCACTTCCATGGAGCATACGGTGGACATCGTCGAAATCGACGATCGAACTATCGTGTGTGTGTGTGTGGGGGGGGTGTAGTAGCTTTTCAGAAATAAAAATGTGTCCTGCTTGGATGCCCTCTTAATCGTTGAGTGACGTACATTCATGCTACCGCCCTCCCAACCCCTTTTCGGTTAAACTGGCAATTAGGATTGTTGGAGTTAAAGAGATATTTGGGCACGATATTTCCAAAGGAGAGTTACTGGCTAGAAAGTCCTATCCACGCCCAGCGGTAGCTTTGGAGGACTTGAAGGAAGTAGAGCGATTTTAGCTAGGGGATTTTGACAAACGGTACGTAAATGCGATCGACAGCGTGCATGGGTCCTGGTTTTCTTAGCTGTTCCATCAAACATCTAATGCGTTGTGGGAGCCTAAGTCTCTGCACGGGTTGGCTGATCGGTATCGTCTGCACATTATTGAGGGGAATTGCGCTGACAGAGGTCGTGCTTGAGGCAGCGGTCAAGAGAGTTGGTGATGGGCTGGCTGTTTAGTTACCGTCCGTCGCTTATTAGTACACTTGCTTGTGCAGGCAGGTGAGGGGAGGGGTGGTTGTGGATGACACCAGCTGCAAATCGTTATGCGGTTAACCGGTACAACCCTAGCCACTAATGATCAGCGTCTTTGGGGTGTTGGAAGTCCCCTGATGCATGCTCTAGATGGGAATGTAATTCGCCTGAGGATATTCTACTAGGACGTGCGCAATGGTCTCAGCTTGGATGCCGCATTTCTTGGAGTTATCGTTGCCAAGATGACACTTTTTTCCTCCTTTGTCGGTCCCGATGGTGTTCGCTTCATTGGCGGCTGCTCAACACTTGCTCGGCCCTTGCAAGCTTTTAATGCTTATTCATGTTCTCCGTATGTCCACCACAGGCCAGAGATGGTGTCTTCATTTGTCTTCTGAATGGCTGCGCTCGTAGCAGCAGTTTCCTGACTTGAACCTTCTTGCTTCTGAGAACTACCAACGTTCCCCAGGTCCACTCCCTCTCTGCCACTTACCCCAAAGTGACCTGTCCACAAATTACCGGTTTAAACGTTACCTCGACATGCCAGCCGATGCTGGGTTTTTAGAACTTGAGGTGGAGATATTGCAATGGATCCGTAGACAGTTTCTTGTAGTTTCTGGCACTCGGTACAGCGTCTGCGTCTTTTTTCGTTTACGTGTAATCCTGAGGCTGTGGTGGCTAGGTTTCCTGTCCTGTCTGTTTTTTCAGGTGAGGGTGTTAACTCTTTCAGTGACGATGGTGGGTTACACTCTCTGAATTATACACCAGCATGCGTCTTTCTTTGTTCTCTTATTTACTCGGGCCTTTTCTATATGTTGCTCATTAGCTAAATTTGTTACAAGTCACAACCAATTCATGCTCAGTTAACGATTATTCCTGATTCTCCTGTGCCTGTTTATCTTACGACATGTCTGTTGAAGGCCGTTTCATACATATGAATGGGTGAGCGTCACTCCTTGTCACCGAAGCCCGAGCAGTAAGAACGGACAAACTGGTCAAGATCTGCGAGCGCTATGCCAAAGGCACTTCTGCATTACGCTGCGAAATGTTTAATTGATCTTATACTTCAGATCTTTTCGATGGGATTCGGGTAGTTTCTTTCTATTCCCTTTCCTCGGAAAAGTGACCAGGTAGAATACCATAGAGCTCGAGGATTTGAACCAACTTTAATAGGCGTTTTTCGCTTGTATCGTGTGGGCCCCGAAAAGCAACAGGACTACGTTTTTGGCCTACGTTGACCATATGTTCACTTGTCGAAGGACCGGAGAACAAGGAATCGTTTTCTATTGAAGATAGTCTTATGCTTCCCTAATTTTGCTTAAACGTTCGACTTCGTTGGTGGATGTTTCCTTCAAAATACCATAGAAATGGAGGTCCCGCTCTTCAAACTCCTGGACGTAATCGACACGTTGCAAAAACCACGCGGATGCGCGTCCGACATACAGTGGAGGTAGAGTCCTCTGTCACTGCTTTTCACCGCATTTTAAGATTTTAAGAATATTCAGGTGGCCAATGCCCCGTCGTCTTCGACCTTCACTCTATTGTCAACATTGAGCTCCTTGGGACTCCCTTGGAAGAAATATGATCTACCCGTGATCGCACAGACCCCAAATTCTGCACATTCAATTTGCAACTGAAGCCTGCAGAGACTTATCTATTGCCCAGTAACTTCATTCGGCGTAAAGTATTACCCTTTCCAATTGCGAGACTGGGAGTTTCTTACTGATTCTTTTAGTTCAGTTTTTGCTACCGTCGATGTCGTGTCGGGGATAATCAAAATTCCTCATAAAAATGGTATGTAATCTGCCCTGGCAGTGCTTGTATTCTCTGTGGCATGTGACTGCAGAAGAAGGTTTGGGTGTAAAAAAACCATAGCTTAAAGCATCCTTCTTCGTAACTGTGAGCCTTATCTTCTGCGTTCTTCGATCTTAAACCAGTTTGGTGTCTGAAAAATTGCCCCGCAAAGCATTCTGCTGCTCCGTGACGAAAGATTCGCGTCCTTGCCTCGAGCTTATGATAGCTCTTGCCAGTTAGTGGAATTTAATCGTCTCAGATAGATTAACTACGCATTCCGTCTTCTTATTGGTGCCACTGCCTTGATGCCAAATCGAAAAATATGATAGTCATGGGTGCGAGGCTCTTTATTGTTGGAGATTTGGACACTGACTTCGCAGTAATCGGTGAGGACCAACTTGTCGTTCTCAAGAAACTGACTGCCGTAATTCATCTCTTTGGAAATAGCCACTGTAGCATTCGTGATAATATTTACGAGCCATTTTAGTCCTAAAGGATTTTTAAGTTTTTTTAATTTCTCTCCTTTCGAGACAGCATGAGTCCGTCTACTGCGCCTCTCAAAAAGCCGTATGTGTAGAACACAAGGCTATGTCAATTTTATCCAGTTCTTTGTGTATATGACCTCATGCGCATTGGTAGTACGCAGAAGCTTAAGTTATTAGGGGAGATCCAAGACGCTACGACCTTCTGGCTCGGTTGCGTATGAGAAGAGAAGTGGGACGCCAATTTTGGAGGATGGTACATTCTGGACAGAACTATTGGAGATGTTAGAAGTTGGCAGCCGAACGAGGGCACGTTCGGCGCCGCGGTTGCAACGGCCCGAGTGTGAGACAGTGACGAGGTCAGGTGTGAGTCAGCCTTGAAGATGGTTGGCCGGTTTGGACAGCCGGAATTGGCCGTCACTGGTGCGCACCTGCAAGTCGTCGCGAGGGTTTCAACATTGCAACATGCGCACCTAGTTGGGCCACTACAGTACCTCTTCGTGTTTATGCTAGTTGATATCTAACAAAGTTGCAAGATGCCCATGCACTTTATTTTGCCTAATCCTTCTTGATTGCCTTTCAACAGAAAAGTGGCAATGACGGTCTGCAAAAATTTCAGTCTGAATCCCTGCGTGATCTGCCCATTGTGACAGCTGAAGGCAAAAAATCTCTCTCTGGCGCTTTGGCTGACTGCGTCCACTCAGTGGGCGAGAACATGGCCGTTTCTCGAGCTGTTGGTATGAAGCTGTTGCCGGACGAGAAGACAAGCAAGATCATGGCATACTGTCACATGAGCACTGCTGGGGGAAAGCGTAACCTTCGAAACGTACAGTTCGGAAAGTACGTTGCTTTCATTCGGTACCGACTGAAGGCAGCTGAGGAGGTTAGTTGGCATACTTCCTTTGGCAACAGCTCAGATTGCCACATCATGAAGTTTGCATAGTTTTATGTGAGCTGAACACCTTTTAGGCCTTTTTATATCTGTACACTTTGCTTGTTCTCAGTAGAACAAATAGTTGATCGATTAGGCCGTGGTCGATGAACGGCAGACTCATTTTATGGAATGTCAGCCATTTAATAAGGTTTTTGGAGTGATCTCCCCCTCTTGGATTATCACATGGCGGTACTGTGCTGAACAAGCGCAGAAGGAGTTGGTTACTACCAGGCTACCAGCAAGCATTCATTTTGCCTCGGTTTTAACGAGGTACGGTGGTGGTGAGATTGATTAGGTAATGTAAACAGACCCCATTCATTTGAGTGGTATAATCGTGTGTGGAGCAGGAAGGTGGCAAGTAGACATCAGAATAAAGTCTGACTTGTCTTGACAATTCTCCCCACTAACTCCGTTAGCAAGCACATACAGAGTTCATTTTTCGGTAATGCTAGGCGCTTATCTGTGCGCATATAGGCAGCGAAGTCCCCGTGAGGGTTGAATATGTGGATATAATGTCATAAATGGCCGGCTGTGCGCTTGAGTCTATCACGGCCGCCAACGGACGCTATATACCAGACCACACCATCAGTCCAGTGTTTGTTTTGCATTGAGTGGCTGGCCGGTGGACTGGGAGACAGAAGGCGATGGCTCCTTCTCTCCTCACTGCTCCCGTACCTTCACACACCACATGGGCCTTCACGGAAGCATGCATCTCCACGATAATCTGCGTAAACCACCGTAGGCCAGACCACATCAACGCACACTACCTCCACCAACACACGACCTTTTGAACGTCGATTTCGACGAGGTCTACTGTACGCTCCACAGCAGGGTGGTGCGGGTACGGTGACTTGCACGTAATTTAGTTTAAAGTAATAGTAGACTTCCACGGCATCTACCGCACTCTCTCCCTTACCCTTCTGTACCCTGTATCAAGACATAGTCAAGAAAACCGGAGGCTGGGTCGGGAGCAAATGAATCATATCCCAATATAGCCATAAAATGACAACAGTGGGTGGTGCAGCATGAGCCTGCACCTACACGTGCCCATCTTAGGCACATGCACCCCCATGTTCGGCATTTGTTATGGGACCTCATCCCAGTTAATAATAATGCCTGCCGAACCCTGATCTGGCCCCCGTGTTGGTCCAGCGCAGCTACCACGCGACCCGTTTAGGGGGCGCAACACGACAGTTCGACCGTCGTAGTCCGACGATGTCCACCGTATGCTCCATGGGAAAGTGGAGCAGGGACGGAGACTGGCGCGTGATTTAGTTTAAAGTGATAGTAGACTTGCGCTGCATCTACCGCACTCTCTCCTCCTCCCCAACCTGAGTCCGGTGTCAAGACAGGGTCAAGAAGACCGGAGGCGGGAGAGGACGCAGATGGCTGGCGCGGCTGGGTCCCGTAAGTCCTAGCTGCCCTTAGGCGTGCCACCACACCTCCCATGTTCGGCATTTGTTATGGGAGCGCAACCCGAATAACGCCTGCCGTGCCCTAATTTGGCCCCCGTGTTGGTCCAACGCATCAACCACGTGGCCCGTTTAGGGGGCACAGGGGGCGCAACACACATACACACATCACTTCCCACCATCATCGCATATGTCCCTCATTGCACGCTGATGCACTTGAGACTATCGCGGTTTCCATGGGATAGTGGCTTGGAAGGCTGCCAACTGACGCTATATATCGGACCACGCCGTCAGCCTAATTTGTTGTGCTTTGAGTGCCTGACCTGTTAGCCGGGGTCAGACGGCGATGGCTCCTTACCCCGTGGTTTTGGTAATCCTGGTGTGTGTTTTAAGGGCTGTGGCGCGCGAATAAGGGCTTGTCGACCCTGTCAGCCACTGCGTTCACTCCCGCATCAGGCAACTGACCGGATCGGACGGCGGCCTGATTCTAAAGTTGGGGGAGGATGAGGTCGACTGCTCAACGCATATTCCTCACTATAAACAATCTGACGCACTTCAAACTATCACGGTGTGCTTAAGGCCGTGGCTCGTAAGGTTGCCAACTGACGGGATAACTCGGACTGCGCGGTCAAGCCAGTGTGTGTTTATGCGGAGTGGCTGACTGGTATACTGAGGGTCAGGCTGCAATGGCTCCTTCCTACTGTGGCCTTTATGGTACTCCCTCTCAGCTAGGATCCAAGTCGCCCCTCCCTTGTGTTGTTGTGTTCTTGTTTTTTGTTGGACCACAATGCGTGGGCCTGCGCCCTCTCCCACCTCCGTCCTCCGTGACCCTTTAAAATGGGGGAAGTGGAATAGAAAGTGAGGTAGATGCCGTACAAGTCTACTCTCACTATTATCCAGCGCACGTCGCCGACCCTGCACCTCTTTGTTGCGAAGCATACGGTTGACATCGTCGAAAGCGACAGTCGAAATGTCGTATGATCTAGGCTTGAATGACGAGTGGTGTTTTAGTGGTTGTGTTTGTCTATGTCCTAGTGGTCGAATATCCTTTGACTCTGGCTAAAGCCGTGTGTGGTGGGCATTGGCTGGGCCTCCAGGCACTGGTTTTATAATCAAGCTGTGACTTATTCGAACGCGTCCGCCCAGGCCGATACATTTGAGAAATAATAATGGTTCACCGGCAAAGGTTTATTGCAATACTGACGTTTCGGAGAGCCTGGTCGGCTCAGCATTGTCAAAGCGCTACATGCCCTTTATGGAACAGAATAGGAGGTGGCGTACCGTGACCTGCTTGTCGGTCTGGGGCTGATCGATATTTTCACCGTTCGCTGCCTCAGCCCCCTGGAGGATGTTCGGTGGGCATCTTAGCTGCGTGAGTTGTGATTTGCCGCCTCTAACGGATCTTTCTCCTTGTCGAATGAGTTCGTCATTGGGCTGGGTGTGTGCGGCTTTCTTAAGTTCTGTGTGGTCGTCTTGTCCTGAACTTTGTGTACGAAAAGAGTAGACTATAAGCCGCAGAAAGGTCAAGATGCCTGCTGATGGAGTTGGCATCCGACCAAGCTTTCGAAACGTCAGCATTTCAATAAACCTGTTCCGGGACCGGTAGTAATATAATTTCTGTGGATGGGGCTAAATGAAGAGAAGGAGAGCGCCAACCTAATCCTATCTCTATACATGGCTTTCGTTAGTGTTAGCATTCGCTGCCGAGTTAGTTGGGTCTCACAATAGCTTTTTGCCCCAACATGTGTGCGGATGGCGAGATCCAGTGGCTTCACCGCACGTCGACCAATATGCGTGATATATTTCCTAGCTGACCTGTCTCATTTTTATTCGGACCCTTGACTGGAATGAGGATGAAGCCTGCTCTTCACCTTCTTTCATTATCAACGTAAAACGGATGCGTGCCAAAACTACTGTGGCGTCCTTATAGTCGCCATCCCCCCCCCAATGAAGAGCTCTGATCCGGCGAAAGGCAAATTCTACGAGGACCTGCACGCCCTGTTGGCGACTGTACCGAATGCGGACAAGTTAATTGTCCTTGGTGACTTCAACGCCCGCGTCAAGACAGATCACGCTGTCTGGCAGGGAGTGCTGTCTCCACACGGTCTCGGTGGCTTTAACGATAACGGCCTCCTTCTGCGAACCTGTGCGGAACACCGTCTCCTGCTGACCAACACCTTCCGCCTTCCGACACGAGAGAAGGCCTTGTGGATGCACCCTCATTCGCGGCGCTGGCAGCTGCTGGGCTATGTTCTCGTCCGGAGGCGAGACCGATAGGACGTGCTGGTGACCAAGGCGATCCGCGATGCCGATAGTTGGACGGATCACCGCCTCGTTATCTCCAAGATGAGAATCTTACGAAGGCCCCAAGGTAAGCGACCGCCAGGTAAGTTAAATACTCTTTTGTTAAACTTGCCTGCTCATTGTTTTGATTTCAGAAAACAGTTAACCCAGAAACTGGAGGGTCTGCATGCTTCAGATGATATCGCCACCGTAGAGACATGATTGTGGCAACTGCGGAACGTCATCAAGTCCACTGTCCTCGAATGCGCACCCCGCCAACATCATAACTGGTTTGACGACAATAACGCCGACATCAGCACCCTACTCGCGGATAAGAATTGCCTACTTAAAGCCTGCATGGACCTTGGGCTGACGCCACGAAAGCAGCTTTCTTCAGATGCCGCCGCCTTGTCCAGTAAAGACTGCGGGAGATGCCGGACGCCTGGGTGGTCCGAAAGGCTGAGGAAATCCAGGGGTATGCGGATCGTAATGAAATGAAAAATTTCTTCAAAGCCATCAAGACCATCTACGGCCCTGCATCAAGGAGACCGCACCGCTACTCAGCTCTGACGGCACAACACTTCTAACAGAGAAATCCCAAATTATTAAGTGCTCGGCTGAGCACTTAAGAAGTGTCCTTAACTGCTCATCGGCCATCTCTGATACTGCCATCGACCGGTTCCCTGAAATGGACACGGACATGGACTTGGATCTCCCGCCTTCCCTACCAGAAACCATCCGGGCCGTGCAGCAGAGTTCCAACGGGAAAGCACCTGGATCGGATGCAATCCCGCCGGAAATCTACAAGCACGGCAGGCCCCGGCTGATTGTGGAACTTACAACACTATCCCAGGAGATGTGGCGCCAAGGACAAGTTCCTTAGGATTTCAAAGACTCTACCATCGTCCATCTCTACAAGCGGAAGGGGAACCGGCAACTCTGCTAACCATAGAAGCATCTCGTTGCTCAACATTGCCAGAAAGATCTTCGCCCGTACCCTTCTCAATCTTCTGAACAGTCAACTAGATTAGGAACTGCTCCCGGAAAGCCAATATGGCTTCCGACGACACCATGGCACAATCGACATGATTTTTTGCCGTTCACCGGTTACAAGAGAAGTGCCAGGCGATCCGAACCTCCCTCTACACTACCTTCGTGGATCTGACGAAAGCCACGGTGAATCGCGACGAACTGTGGAAAGTCATGCAGAAATTTGGCTGTCCTGAGCGATTCACGCACATAGTACGTCAGCTTCATGATGGGATGACGGTGCTTGTCACTGACAACTGGACGGTATCCGAAGCATTCGCAGTGATCAACGGAATGAAGCAGGGCTGCGTACTGGCCCCCACCCTCTTCAACAGGCGTCTTATGCAGTCCTCAACGCGCGTGTCAACGACTACAGTCCATGACTTGCTCTTCGCGGACGATTGCGCCCTTAACACCGCGATGGAGGAGGACATGCAAAGGAGCATCGACCTCGTTGCAACAGGCTGCGCCAATTTTTGATTAAAAATAGATACAGCCAAAATGGTGGTCATGCACCAACCGCCAAATGCGCTGGACCAACACGGGGGCCAAATCAGGGTGTGGCCGGCCTTTTTCTTCTGGGATGCGATCCCTTAAAAAATGACGAACATGGGGGTGCGCGTGCTCAACCTGGGCACGCGTAGGTGCAGGCTCATGCCGCACCCCGCTCTCCCACTCTGTGGGAGATGCTTAATCTGCGCCCGACACCGTCTCTGGTTTTCTTGACTATGTCTTGCCATCGGGCACACGCAGGTAAGGTAAAAGAGAGTGCGGTCGATGCAGTCCAAGTTTCCTATTACTTAAAACTAATTTGCGCACAAGTCACCGTCCCTGTAGCACACTTCTGTGGAGCATACGCTGAGCGTCGTCGGACTACGACGGTTGAACTACCATGTGAATGTGTGTAACCAGAGTGGTTTGTCATTGTAGTATTTGAAAGAAAACTGACCTGTCATGTTAGCACGCAACCAAGGAGGTCACTCTGGTGGCATAGACTTATTAATTTTTAGTGCTTCAGCCGTGTGTTTAGCGTCCGAAAACCTCTATCAGCTGGTAGGCCGTGCATTCGCTATCGTCTTCCTCAGTGAAGGGGTTACCAACACTTTCCTGAATAGGGCTGCGTAGTCATTCTAGATGGTTTCCTAGGTTTACTGTGCCACTACGTATCTTTCGCTCTGTATGACTGCGAGTTGGAAGTTCACATTGAAAGTCGAGGTTGTGCCTGAATAGACATGGAGTCTGTGTGTACACGTGCCACGACACGGCTAATTCAACATTACTGACTGAATATGACTTCATAATCAGGAAAATTCCTCCAGTATCCCTGCCGGTCGATGCGGTTACTGGTGTATAGCTATTGCGCAGAGCACAGCTTCGTAGGAATTCAAATAAATGCTCCTTTCCGGCTAAGGATCGGACGAAGCATCAAGGTTCATGGGGGGTGACCATTTACTCCTACAAGGTATATCACCCCTGTGGCTAGGTGTTTGACCATCAAAATCAACTGTGTCAACCGTGTGCCCCGCAGCAAGGTGGGCACAGCACGTCGACTTGCGCGTGAATAATCTCATAGTGATAGTAGACTTTAACAGCGCCTATCGCACTCTCCTCCCTCACTCGCCTAAGCTCCATGTCCAGACAGGTCCAGAAATATCAGCGATTAGTTTGGGTGCGATGGATATTGAATCCAAGCAGCCCGTCAACGCATGCCACACACGCCTGGTTCCTGCATGATGGACCAGCTTTTCGCAGACAAAAAGCGAGCGGCTCGGATCTCAGTTGAGTATGAGTGTCAAAGAGGCCACATTAAGAAAGAACCATTGCAGCCTGTTTCTCTCCATCAATTGCCAGCCTTCTAAACCACGGCTTTTAGTGCACCGTGATAGTTTTAAAGCTCATTTGATTTTTTCAAATGTTTTTACCTAAATGCAAGCGAAGTGACTCACCTCGAAAAATGGGTTACGCACACCCATTGTCTCCGATTTTACGACATTTAATACAATTGCGTTCCCACAGCTCCTATCTTGTACATTACACTTTCTTTTAGATGCACGACACATGTGTCTGACATAAGAAACTACCAAATGGACTCCCTAGAATTCAACTGGCTCACTACTTTACTTCGGGTTTATTCTATAATTTCACCTATACCGATGGTGCCTGTTTTGTGTATCGACTGCATGTCATTCCCTTTAAGCCCTACGTTACCATTATGAAACTGCCTGAATAATAAAAGGCACCCAGCCGATGAACTTCGGTTGCTGCGTCAGATTAGCTTTTGTCGTTTTGTCTACTCTTCCTTGTCTTTAAGTACCGCACCTCGCTTTGATGCCACCTACCTTTTTGTAGGCCGTAGTGGCTTGCGGAAGGCAAGACCGGGCTTCGCAGGTGGCTCTCCAGCTCTGCCAGCACATAGTAGGCATGAATCCGCGGCCAGGACTTAAGCTGTCTCCCCCAGCGGAAAACCCAGACGATGAACGCTGTCTCCTTCTGCAGAAGTTCCTCCTTGACGAGACCATTGACATTCGCACTCTGTTGGAACTAAATAACATTCAGTTGGAAGAATTTCTCCGCATAGAATGTGGCCAGGAGGAATAGTAGACAGAAGACCAAGCCACAACTTTTTTCAGCTCAAATGCCGCTGACCATGCAGCCTTGCCCTGAGTTTTCGTCACGCACGTCTCACTTTGTAGAAAATTGTCTTCCTCAGTGGGCCAGTGCACTTTGGCTCACTGGGTTTTAATTATAGTATATATTTCCTTCCATTCGCTTACTCCTCGTCTTTGTGTAGTGCCCATACTCACAGCAGCCAGCCAATGTGAGTAGAGTTTCTGTGCCGTAGGACGCGTTTTTAAGGTTCTATCTGTTGATTTCTGTGGCGAACAGCGTATGTTTGCTAAAAATTCTCATTTAACAGTGGATTTAGTCAAACCGCAGTATGATTACTTGGTACGTTTCTTTGTAAACTGTAGACTCTCCGACATTGGCTGAGCTCGAAACACTGGATAAACGACATGCCCACAAGTATGTGGGGCTTTGAAATACTGTTCATAGTAATTATGGTAGTAGCAGTAGTAGTAGTAGTAGTAGTCGTAGTATTAGCAGTATTATTAGTAGTAAACGGCGACGGCAGCAAGTGATAAAAAACAGTTTTTATTATATTTACACTACTAGTGATATATTTAGTAGCACTGGCATTAGTATTAATATTGCTACAAGCAAAAATGGCTGTGATATTCGTTGTAGGCGTAGGAGCGGTCGCAGTATTATTACTGGTAGCTGTTGTTTTGATGATGAATAGTGGCAGCAGTAACAAAAGCAGTAGTAGGAGTAACTGGTCCAATTGATGACTAAAACTAACAACTAGGGGATTTTGGCAAATTTGAATAATTCATTTGGCCCACTTGTGAAAAACGGTGGCCTCGGTGGGATTCGAACTCATGCTAGCCAGGTGAAGGCTTTAGTACACCCAACGCTCTAGCCAACTGAGCTACGAGGCCCCCTAGTAATTAACCGTGCCTCTTAGTTATCTTGTGGATTCTAGATTGATTGCTTAGGAAATTCTGCCTGGGCATTCAGCTTACTATATCAGAATTGGTTGATTTCATGCGTTACAGTAGGCTATGTGGGTAACTTGACCCAAGCCTGATTCAACTCACGGCTCCCGGTGGGGGCCTCGTATCTCAGTTGACTAGAGCGTTGACTTAAATAAAGCCTTCACCTGGCTAGCATGGCGTGGGTTCGAATCCCACGGAGGCCGCCGATTTTCTCATAAACGGGTCAAGAGAAAAACAAACGGCGGCGAAACTGTGTACAAGACTAGTAAAGATTGTAATTATGTTGGCAGTAGTGGCCAGGATTGAAATAAGTAGGGTATCAGTTATAAGCTGAGCACTACCTGCCACAACAGTAGTAACTTCGGTGTTGGTAATGAATCGTCTTAACAATTATATCATGATACTTCACGTTGGTAGTAAGCAAAGCAGAGGGTTATCTGTACAGATTCCGCAAGCGTTATATTGGAGGCCGCCATATTTTCTTATGAAGTTGCTTGCGAGCCGCGATCTTCTCAAACAAACTTAGAACTGGATTCAGTCGTGGGTTAATTTCCTGTGGCTTATAGTCATAAGACATTTTAACCGGTAGCTGGTTCGTAGAGTACCTGACTCATTCGTTCTATGAATTGCGGGAGTTTCCGCATTTTTATGCTCTTACCTAGCACTTTTGTGTTGAGTGGGTGACCAGCATATGCGTGGCACATATAACAGACTTTTATGCCGGGTCACGCACTGAGTTTGATCTTGTCCCCAATCAAATTGATTCGGACTAGTCACTGGTACATGCTATAAGAGAGAAGCGCCACTTAAGTCTCTGTCACCGCAATCTAACGCGGTAAATTAGTAAGACTGTATTTGCCAGTTCTGGTTTATTATCAGTCATCAGAGAGCCATAGCCAACTCTAAATGTTGCACCGCTCGATGCTCGAACCCGTGACCTGTGTCTAACGCTCTACCTATCGAGTCAAAGGCTCGTCTTGTCGGCTTCGATCAGCAACACGTGCAGTTTGGGTATGGCTAACCGATGACGGACACTAAGCCAGAAATGGCCATTCCAGCCTCCTTTGCCTATGTATACAAGAGTATTCTGGTTAAAATGGTTTCTTGAAGGTGAACCACGTGCTTTACAAGCTTACCTGCTTGCTGCATAGTTTTCGTTGGGCAAATGTAGGGCGCAACTTGCATCTCACTAGTTCACCGTCAAGCTGAATCGGTAAATGTCTAAAGTGGTATTAATCTAGTAGCGCAGGACAGGAGGCGGACACCGGGAGTTGTGGGAAAGCTTGTCATCCTAGGGAATTCACTGTTCACGTCCAAAATAGCAAGCAAGTAATAAGTAGGCCGAATTGAGTAGCCGCCTACGTACATACTACCTATTTACGTGCCTCTGGCTGAATTTCCTAAGCACTGGGCGCCCAATACCGAAAGTTGGTGCTATGTCCCCAAGGATAAGGTTAAGGTGGCTCCGAAGAAGGAGCCCTTATTTAGCTTACCTGTGAGCTTGTTTTGTTGTCGTTCTTGCGCCTGCTTCGGTGCACGCGTGTGAGGCACGTCCGAGCGTCCAAGATAGTAGACTGCTTGACTGAGTATGCCCTTGGGGTCGATAGCTGCGTGCTGATTGCTGATTCGACGGTGGTGCTTCCCACTCCGGCGGTGCGCATCGTGTGCTTTCTCGTGCGGATTTATCGTTTTCGCCTCCGGTTGTTCCCCGTAAGAGTTGGGATATTCAGGAGTTAAGTAACAGGCAGATTCACGAAGAACCCTCCCTTCTTATTCAATTCAGAGTTCGCAGTCAGTGGCTTCGTTGGTCAATTTATATTTCATAAGTAGGTAACTGGCAAGCATTTATCCTGCTATGTACAGTAGATCGCCTAACTCATTATATGTCATCCTTTAAATTTAAGATGGTACTATGGTACACATTTGATGTTGTTAATTGTGTTTTTTGTACTGATTTGGGGCGCAAAATGCTGTTTACTAAGGAAGAGTTCATTTCAGATCTGGTTATTGATGAGAAAACTGCGCAAAATCCGAAGTTTCTTGATTTCCAGGTATTTTCCTAAGTTACTGCACCTTCTGAACCAAACCTTGTTTGTGTGCGTTGTGATATAAAGGAATATTAACATAAGCTAGGAAATTTTTTAATATATCCCTTCAGAGAACGGAAAATTTGATCTTGCGTTCATGAAAATCAGGTAAATTGAGATATGAGAAATCGCATTGTTTTCGGGAAAACAAGCACGGGTTTAGCTTTAAAAATTCCATTTTGCAAATTTGTGACTTTTCATGTCAAAAAAAAACTCAGTAATAAACTTGACTGTATATTTTGTTCTACCTCACTGATCATTGCGACTGTAAACAAGCATATATACGAAAAGCCGCCACATGCCGTCATTTTTCTCTGTCACGTCGTATGCGAAAGATGTCCAGACAGTATCTATCTGCAGTTGACTATTAATGGAAACGGAAAGGGCAGAAGATTGACATTTCTTCGAAAAATCGAAGTATATATTCGGCCACTCATTTGTGCATTTGCAATCTTAGAACTGGGCCAAAAAATAAGCAAGTATAGCAAAAATACGCTCCAATACAAAGAAATAAGTGATTTCTTTCGATTTTTAGCAGACACTGTATCCCTTATTTTTAGTGAAGTCGATAAAACCGGTCGAATATCCCCATTTTTTCCTTGAATTGGTCTTGGAAAACTGCTGAGTATGCAGACTCTAGACAATGAAATATTTAAAGTGTTTTTAAGGTGTTAACTTATTATAAGAGTTTTTAATTGATCTTAGTTTATAGTACTTGCCAAATTATGTGGGCTTTTATTCATCTCGGCAACGTGTTCTCATGTTTGGGTGAGTCAACATATATGACCCAAACGGCCAGTTGCATTAGAAAGACTGTCTCAGAGCTCACTATTTCGGTAAATTCCTTTAAGAAGCATCTTCTTTTGAAGGTTTTGATGAGCACATACAACAGCATCTACATTTATGGGCAATAGATAGAAAACACAGGAAAAGGTTAAGTATTAACCTTTATTTCAAGGACGATTTGAAACTCATCCTAATCCATCACCCGAAATACTTCTGAAGAAATTTCACTTAACAATTCTATTTAAATTTATTAGTCACTGACCGGCCTATCAGCATGTCAGCTTATGAAATATTTTATTCCTGTGACGTCCCTGTCGGCGCAATCAAGCGAAAACTGGTTTGCCTTAGTCAAACGCATCTTGAGCAATGTATAAACGGAAGAGGCAACCGCCAATTCTCGCGAAACTTTGTTAAATATATATACGAAATTTAGGCTGTTGGGTAACGGCCATACTTTCCATTGCCCTTAATCTGGAAGACTACTGCCGTGGAATAAAAACTAAAGAAATATTTTCAAAACTAATTCTACTTGCGGTATTTTATTTACTCGTTTGTTTACATGGACAAGCATTCTGTACATTTAAAACTTCAGGTTAATTAGCCAACCCGATTTTTCACGTTTCCCGAATTTTCCGCTTTTCTAATCTCGCTTTTCTATATCGTGAAATCCATGTGATTTCATGAGATACGACACGTACTATACATCGGTTGTGACCGTATGCTGCCCATACGGTCTAGATATCACGCCACAAGCGCGCGACAAGCGAACGCTTAAGGTCACGAACGCGGGTTCAGACCTTCTTTGTACTGATTGGCTATCCTTCAGCCCATGCCATCTATCCCGCCGTGTCCCCACGCCTCCTGACTTGTGCTCTCGTCCATTCTCAGTACACTTCCAGGTAGGGATGCCTTGTATGGACGCCTAAACTGGACATGGGAATAGGAACCGCCCTGACCGCTTTAAATAAGTGGCCTTACGGTAAATTTCAGGAAGGGTAAATATACTCGTGCCTTAAAACTAACTCAACTGTCGCCTTTCTCTTAATCATAGCCCTAACCTAAACCTAAACCCTGCAATTAACACGATACTAACCTTAACCATTAGCGTAACCATGACCCTAATCCGAACTCTGACCTTCAGCTCAAACTTAAACCTAACCCTAAAGTTAACCCTAAGCCTAACTTCAATCCGAAACATAGTTTCCTTGTCATTTATCGCAAAGCCATGTGTATTGTGGACGGCTCCTTTTCCCGTGTCCTATGTAAGTGGCCATACAAGGTCTCCTGCCTACAACCAGCTTTCTGTTTTGCATGCATAACGGTAACCACCCTCAGTATTTTACTGCTGTATCTCAACTCTTATGGTCAGGGTTGGCCTACCTACATCCTCCTCAATGCTACCACGACCACCTGAACACAAATTACTACCGTCACTGAGGGTGCCGCGCTCACCTGTATTCACCATGAAGTCTCTTTCCGATACTCGTTATGTACGCCGGGAAGTTTGACAGCGGAGAACCGCATGGTTGCAGAATTTCTTGTTCTCCGTGCTACCAACACAGCCACTCATTTGACAGAGCTCATTAACCCTCCTGGTAGGGCAACCATCTGCCCGGACAGACATCTTCGAAGGTGTTTAAAAACAGCGATGATCAGCTGTTTCAGCCACGGTGCCGTCCTTACTATTTGCTTGGCAGAAAATTCGTCTCGATATATATGAAACCGTCCAATTTTTGAAGCCAACAGGCCACAAGTTCCAAGCCTTTTGGATAAGACCTTCTGGTCGGCAAAAACGAGTGATAGACTATATAGCCCTGGATCGCCCCAGCTCAATCAAAGCCAAACTAGTTTGCCCGGGTCGTCCACAATTGGGATTAGGTATAAGTGGCAGATGAGGGCTAATAAGCCAGAAATGGCCACTCCGTTCTCCCTTGTTTTTGGGTCGTCAAGCCTGAAATTTTTGGAAATGACGATTTTCAATGTTTCATAAGTACAATAGTCAGTTTTATTCATTAAAGTATGTACCCATATTTATAATGACCTTTTGTCATTTCGTGGTAGTTTGTTCAGTCTGGTGATGTAAAAGCCTGGTAGTTGAGGAACCATGGTTTCCTGGAAAGCCTGCTTCACAGCATGATTAGAATTAACAGGTTTTCTTATGAAAAAGTTGTCAGAATTCCGGAAGAAATCGCAGCCAGTGGCGGCAACGTCTGGTGACTATGGTGGAGAATAAAGAAATTCCAATTCAAACTCGTGTATTTTTGCCACGGTCATTTGTGCAATGATCTAGGAGTCTATTGGTTACCCAGTCTAGGCTATTTTTCTGCAAGTTTTTGAATCACTTGATCCAAATGGTTGCTGTACATGTCTGCCGTGATTGCTGAGCCAGGTTTCATACAATTATAATGGAGTATACCTGTGCCAGACCATCAAACACTCATTATCAGCTTCTCTTGGGGAATACTGCGTATTGGGCTGAATTTTGGTGCTTTCCCTTATCTAACCATTGTGCTGAACGTTTACGGCTATCGTATTGGATCCAGTTCCTATCACACGTATCAATTCCATTTAAACATGAATAATTTTTGCGATGAAAACGCAAAATCATGTTAGCTTTGAAAACTTGCTGTATCTGCTTTTCATTCAGTTCATTTGGAACCCACATATCCCAATTTGTCACTTTATGACCTCAGCTAGATGAGTTACTGTTTTTTGCTTGCTAACACCAAATATTAACTTTAATTCATGAGGACTTTGAGGCGATCTGACTCGATGGTCGTTTTCAATTCATCATTATCCACCTTCGATTTAGGTTGACCGCTTGGCTTACTTGTGAGATCAGTTACCCTAACGAAATTTCACAAACAAATTTGATCCTGTCTGGTGTGTAGTACTATTAGAGAAAAATACACTATTGCTATTTCGAATTGTCAGCCATGCTGTATTTCATCATCAGAACTCATTTCATAAGTGACCGACATTCTAACCCTTCCATTTTTAAACAAGAATAATAATAATAAAAGATTTAATATTTTTTTAAACGTAAAATTATTTAGAAATGGGGAGTATGTGTGGCAGCTTTCTACCAAAAACGAAAATCCAAATGCAATACCAACGTAAAATAAGTTGCCAAAGTTGGTCAAATACATCACTACAAATTTCACACTTGACGATCTAATATACAGTCAACTGCCTACTTCATGAAGTGCCAATTGAACTTCGGAAATATATTTCTGATTCGAAAAAATTACTTAAGTATTGTTGTGATATTTATTCTCGCGCAGCCTTATCCAAAGATATTTCATTTATTTCAGACTATTATTTTTTAGACGAACTTCTCTCCAGCCACCGGCAGAAATAACAATTTAAAAAACTATTACTTAAGCAGTACACTTTTTTCAACGATTATCGATTCTTGTATAAATTCGAATCAACTTTTTGGAAAACATGCAGATAAATGTTCTTTCCTTTATGCCTTTGGGAACAAATTATGTCTTCCTTAAATTTTTATTTGGAAAATGTGTATTTTATCTCTAATTATGACCTTTTTTAAGACCGTGAAATTTCCATTCATAAAACACCGTACCTGTCCATTTATAAATGCTGCTTATAAAGTATATAACATGTTCCATATCAACGGAAAAATATTAGGAACGTTTTATGACATCTTCCTCATCGTGTAAAGCAACATGCGATTTTTAGACGGAATGTATCTGGCATGTATATTGGAGGCCCTAAATGCATGTGTAACGACAGGTTTTACTCAAACTTATTCGCGCATCTGAAAAGTTGGGAAACCCGAAAGGTATACTTTCGTCAAGTATAACATTCGAAGAATACGTACTTTCCTATGAAATAATATACATGGAAGGATATTTTTGTGCGTTTTCTGTAAAATATATTTAAATTCGTAAGAGTATCGTAAATCAAAGAAAAAATGTCTATTGCATAATCAATCATTTTTTGGTATTTTTTGGCAGTCGAATGCAAGTAAGGTAGTTCAAAAGCCGACATCCTCTCTTGAAAGAAATATAACGAAGGTAGGCTACACGATAATAAGCATTAAAATTATACTTGAGTAATTTTCTTTGAATTAAAAAAAATTCAGAATTTCGGTTGGCATTTCCTGAGCCATGCTACATACTGCTTGTGCGGAAGGAGAATGCTGACAAAGATAAGGATACTCGATGATATTTCTGGCTTATAAGCCGTCAACGTGTCTCATAAGTGTGATTATTGTTTCCCAAGATGCGTCACCTTTTATTTATATCCTGCGTTCGAAATATTATTTAAGGACTTTTTGTAAATGACGTGCACTAAATCCGAATGACTTGCGGGCGAGTTTTTAGAAAAGGGTTTAATGACTGTGGTGATATGGTTATTAATTAAGTTAAATAAAATGTCTTATCTAAAACTGCTTTTCACTCAATAAAAGTTTATCTAAAAAGAAAATTATCTTCCGCGTATAATCATACTTTTGGGGTTTTCAACTTTTTACAAAACATCACATTTTGCCTATCATTATTGGTTTTGGCAAACTAAACATACGCTTAGAAATTCGATTGGCTCTTTCAACTGATATCATTGGTGTTGACTCACACATAAGTCAGGAATAATGCCTAAATAATGTGGTTTTTGTCTTGAAGGGTGACCTTCTCGAGTCGGAGTGAGATTATTCGTCTGTTTGTGCCATCACATTGATGTGCGTACCTGATCGCAACCGTTTTTGCGAGATTCCAATAGTGACGTTAGCTTTATGTTCTGACTACAAATTTCACTGGCCCCAAAATTTGCCTGTGCACACCATTACAATTACAGGGCTTTTAATTTTATGTGTTGGTGTTTATTTTACATTAAGCGGCCGGACATTTTATTGTTAGCGAAATAATCCTTAGGGATTTTCAGATTGATAAAGCAGCTATTGGATTGATGAAAAAGTGATATAAGTCGGCATGTGAAGTGATTTCTTTAGAAGATACGAAGATTTGCATATTTTGTGAGTGGCAAACAAGACTAAAAATGACCAGCCAATTTTAAGTGCGCTGATACCCAAGTTGACTATAGAAATTGTTGATATTAATCCGGAACATATGAGATTCTCTTTCATTAGTAGATGATTGCAATTTCCATAAATTAAATGGAGCGGCATGCATTTTTCGGCCTGCCGAACAACGTGAAATTTGAAAATGTTAAATATACTTTCGAAATTAGGGACAAGTTGTGAGGGGTAAATAAAATAAGCAAAAATTATCACCCATTGATAGTGACTTGAGTGCTTTTGGCAATGCCACCAACTTAATAAAAAAAATAAGTAATCCAACGAAGATAGTTCTGAATGAAAATTGAACATAAAATTCGCGTACAATTTCATAAGCGTATCTTGTGTTAAATTTTATTTAACTCGTGAACAGGTTATACCTAGTTCTATCTCCTATGATGTTCTCCGTATTTTGTCGTCAATATTTGGATTATTTTCATGATGTGAGCAAAGTCTTTCCATTGCCATTGTTATATAAATTTGATTCAAACTGTCTTATATCCAATTTCACGCAACCACATAAAATTATACAGGTGTTAGATTTTCGTAAGCACGATTAGGTGCCTAATTGTAAATTAGAATCATACTATGATTATAATGAAAAGATAATTAAATATTGAATAGGCATATAGCCGTCAATTGTCTGCTGAAAGGGTTAAAAACTACGTCAGAAACCGTGAGATTCACACCTCTAAATTAATTTGATGTTGAAAGGATTATTATGTTTTTACCAGGAAGATTAAATTCTTGAAGTGTCAATAGCTCCATGCATAAGATGCTTAAATTTACCATAAAAATATATTATATACACAATTCCGAGTCAATCAGTGGGGCGGAAGGCCCTATAAATAGGCTATTGTCGGTGACTATATTTTCAGGAAAATTCTAATCTTATGCTGGTTATATAACGAAAATGCTAGGCTCACGCTCATGAGATTGGAGTTTCTACATGACTTACATCAACGATAAAAATAATCTTATAATTATTTTGCGTATCCAACTGCATAAGAATTTAAAGGCTTACTTTTAGCTTGGCCCTCTTGACATTTAATTCCAAAAAATGTCTTAAAAGATCCTATATTTTGGACGCAAACGATCCAGTCAAATATGTAAGGGAAGCCCTGACTGTGTGTTCGCTTTCGATTTTCTCCTGAAATTGTAGTGACACGAAACTAACGATGTGCAGAATGCGAAGTTCAGGCAACGAAACTAAACCAGTTTCACTTCCAGGTAAGGCTGATCTTTTTGTCTCCCTAAACTGGCCAGGGTAAAATGGACGCCTGTTCCAAGTACCAAAGGGGCTTCTACGCATAATTCCAAGAAGGGTCCATATTTCCATGTCTTAAATTTCACAATAGCTCTGGCATAAATCAAAAATTCAACCCTACCCTTAATCCTAATGCTACAATTAGCACTTACCTAAACCTAATTTCCCTGCAATATGGTATGAAAGTACCTGTATTGCGGTGGGTGCCTATGCTCATGTCCTGTTTTTGGTGCCATATAAATTCTCCTTGCCCTCTTAAAATGTCCTCGAAGAATGTAGAGGACGAAATGGGTAAAGAGGATCCGGGATACACAGGTCACGGAGGGAATGGGTGTGCTTGACACTGTTCCACGTGCCCTGGAGCAATCCTCTTGTAAGAATGGCTGACAAGCACCTGCCGAGGTAACTGCTATCCGTTGATGGCACTGCAGTACTTCGCAGGCAGGCGAAAAAAGTCAATGCAAGTATACTCTGAAGACCTACCTCAGGCATTTGCAAAGCAATCGGATAATTTTCAAGACCTACGATGGGATCGGAGGTTTGGTAAGCTGTCTTTAAAATTAGATCAGAAATCCGAGGAGCCAAACCCAAACAGCGCGGATTGGGGAGAATTTAGATGCACGCAAAACACAAATTCTGCGGACAAATGTCACAGATACCCCCGGTTTACCAGACGGGTCCCAATTTTCATCTAAGATTCGATGAACGCATGGGCCTCTTAAGGCCTCCTTTGAACCACCGCAATTTTAATATGGTCGAAGTACCTGCCCTGTTTACTGCCCATACAGTTTAGTCATCACGCAACGTGTGTGTGATAAGCAAACGGTTAAGCTCTTGGACACACGTTCAAACATCCTTTGTACTGACTGACCACGTGTCAGCCTAGGAAGCTTCACCAATGCCGTATATTGCGCCGTGTCTCCTAAGACTCTTCACTGTGTGCTGCTCTCCGTGCTCAGTACACCTTCTGTCTGCAACCAAACCTTTCGTTTGCCTACATAAAAGTACATCCCACGCAAAAACGCTACCACTAATCTCAAGGTCATCACCGGAAGCACCCTCCTTGCCCGTCTGCCCCAATTTTTAAACGGTTTTCGAATCGCGGTTTGGCCTGGTTGGAGGTCTTCGCAGGCAAAGAAACCGGAACATATCCAGTACCAAAAAGGCATTCACCGCCACACTTCTACCACTAACAAACTAGACATGGTGCCGCAAATTCCGAAAATGCATCAATCTGGTCGGATACCATTGGATACACCGAAGACCACTGGCTGAATCCTCAGTCACTAATCCTGGTGCGGGCGTCTACCCAAAGTACCTCAGGATGTTCAGGTACTTTGTGGGCCTATTCCATCACAGGGCTATGCGTAAAAACTTTCAGCAAAACGCCAAAGGCTGCACCTCTCTTACATCTCACTATACGCGCATACATAAACGTGCCTAGACTATGCAGCAGCCTAATCTTTCACATACGCCCACGCCAATTACCGGCAAATCGTGACGCATCGATCATGCAACAACCGTTCGGTGCAGTCTGATAGCGCTGCATTAGCGCGAATACGCATCCCAATTGCGTAAGAAGTGCATTTAGGGTTAAATTTAGTTATGTAGAACGGAGGCCCAGCGTGTGTGCCTGCGTGTGGAAACGTTAAAGTGGCTCATAGAGAACGTATCCGTCTGAGAGCATCCGAGTGAAATGCTCAAGCATATGAAGTAGCAGTGCCATCGTCACCCATTAATCCTTGAAGTTGCATTATATAAATTAATAACCCAAATAAGTTTTTCGGTCGGAATTTTATCTTATTCTAACTTTGGTCTAGCGGTTATTACACGGTTAAATCCTACACCAAAGTAGCATACTGCTAGAGTATGCTGTCGTTGAACCACTTAACGACAGAGTGGCCACCCTCTACAGTGGAGTATTTGCCCTATTCCTCCGTATGGAAACTACCAAATTGCCCGACAGTGTGATGTATGCCAACGTGTCATCAACATGCTTTTTTAATTTCGTTGAATGGATGACCTTGTGATCCCTTATCCGGAATGTGACTGGCTTTTTAAGCAAACCAATTGACCAAGTGAGTTATGGCTTGCTTTCTTAGAGAGACTACCTTATGCACGACCTGCCGAATGCGATGTCCCCTATCATTACCAGTTGCTAGATCTCCTTGTCGTTTTATTGAGGCAATCCCGTCGTGGCCACGTAGACTATGTTATCTCCAAGGTGATAGGGATAATGGTATCACAGAAGGTCCTCTAGTTCCTCCGAGAGTTCCGATTTTCATCTTCCATTTGTCTTTCAAAGTTCAGTCAGAATGTGACTGCCTCTCTGGAAACAACATTTGCCTAGTGTTGTGACTTTCAATTTCTCTAGCACTTTGTTTTCACAAGACCATCTCCGTGGTTGGGTGCAGCGCATAACCGGATTAGAATGTCAGGTCGCCCGGTGTTCTCCCCTTCACGATTATTTCTTATACCAGATTCCATTGACAGGAACATGAGTTCAACCTTTCTACCTCCTGTGGTTGTGCACACGAACAAAATCTTTGTATATATTTTGCGTTCCACCGAAGGGTTTATGGGGCATCAGAGAAACATGTTGCGCTGATCCGGTTACTGCAAGCAAAATGATGTTTTCTGTTGACTGTTCCAAGGAAGTTCTTTGACAGTCCCTCCACAAGTATCGATCAGCATGGCTCGCCTTGCCAGTCAGCCCTTAATCTGTTACCCTCCAAAGTTGTGTTCCGTTCAAAATCCCCCCACACTAGTCGTCCTTGACAGCCAGGCGCAATAAACTAAGCGTGTTTCTGTGAGTGCGTATCGTCATGTACGTAGTACACGTAAGGGGTGTAGGGGGTAATAGTTAGGGGTAGCACTACACAGATAGCACTTAGTCGCTCCATTTGTCTCCTACAGGTGGTGAATGCTCCTGTGGCCGTCTCTAACTGGTACCCAGCTCTCACCTGTAGCTTTTCGAAGTTGGGTTCTTCCCAGCGGCCACACCCGGGCAACCGCCACGACCGGTGGGTTAAATCAGGTGAGGGTCATCGGTGATGTGTGTGTCTTCACACCCGGTACGTCTGCTCCCTTCCCCCTGTTATTGCCCTCGCCCGTCCTCCCTGCCCTTCCTCCTCCTTTTCCCACCTCACTCCCCTCCTACGTCGCCTCCACCCATCCTCTCTCCTCCTCTTCTTACTCTTGCTTCAACCCCTCCTCTTCTCCCTCTATCCTCATCCTTCCCTCCTTCCCCACGGTCGAAAATTCCTACGGTGAGGGTGACATGCAATCACGTAGGCGGCCCAGGTGAATCGGTCATTCTCGCACTAACCCAAATCGTGACCCATAGTGGAGTTCGGTAGCCACCTGGATGACTAAACAGCCCTATTTAGGGATAGCACTGCTTACCCCCTCACGGGGCAGGGGGCTAGAAAAGGTGCCCTAAACAAATGCTGGGTCTCACGACAGCTGCAGCAGACTGTGACTGAGAGACATCATCCAATCCACTGCCCTGGATGTCCTCGGCCGCGCACATCGTCAGCACCTTGAGTGGCTCGATGACAACGACGCAGCTATCAACGCTCTGCTCGTCGAGAAGAACCAGTTACACAAAGCCTACATCGATCGCCCCACCGCTGCAAACAAGACAGCCTTCTACCGAAGTCGCCGCCTTGTACAGCAAGGGCTGCGGGAGATGCAGGATGCCTGGATGACGCACAAAGCCGAAGAAATCCAAGGGTACGCGGACCGAAATGAATGGAAGGACTTCTTCGTCGCCACCAAGGCTGTCTTCGGACCTCCCGTCAAAGGCGCCGCCTCTCTTCTCAGTGCCGAAGGCAGGATGCCACTAACTGAGAAGACGCTAATCCTGACGAAATGGGCAGAACGTTTCCAAAGCGTTCTCAATCGGCCCTCCACCATCTCCCACGCCTCCATCGATCGCCTGCCTGAAGTGGAAATCAACACCAACCTTGATCTTCGGCCCTCTCTCCAAGAAACCATCAGAGTCTTGCAGCAACTTTCCAGCGGGAAAGCACCTGGCTCGGACACGATCCCTGCTCAAATTTACAAGCATGGCGGACCCCAAATGATGAACCGACTCACAGTGCTCTTCCAGGAGATGTGGCACCAAGGGTAAGTCTTTCAGGATTTCAAGGACGCCACCATTGTCCATCTCTACAAGAAGAAAGGGAACCGCCAACTCTGCGACAACCACCGAGGAATTTCGCTACTGAACATCACTGGAAAGATCTTCGCCCGCATTCTCCTTAACCACTTGAACGCTCACCTGGAGCAAGGACTGTTCCCAGAAAGCCAATGCGGCTTCCGACGACACAGAGGAACAATCGACATAATCTTCGCCGCTCGCCAGCTGCAAGAGAAGTGCCAAGAGATGCGGACTCACCTCTACACTATCTTTGTGGATCTGACGAATGTCTTTGACACGGTGAATCGCGATGGGCTGTGGAAAATCATGCATAAATTCGGCTATCCTGAACGTTTCACGCCTATGGTGCATCAACTTCACGACGGGATGACGGCCCGTGTCACTGACAACTGGTCGGTATCCAAAGCATTCGCAGCGACCAAAACAGTGAAGCAGGGCTGCGTCCTTTCACCTACCCTCTTTTTTTTCTCATGTTCTCTGTCATGCTAACGGACGCCTACCGTGAAGAACGCCCCGGTATCCACATTGCCTACCGGATGGACGGCTGGCTCCTCAACCAACGTCAAATGCACTTCCACTTGCGTGTCTCCACAGCCACCATCCATGAACTTTTATTCGCTGAAGACTGCACACTCAATACAACGACAGAAGAGGAAATGCAAATGAGCATGGACCTCTTCGCTGCCACCTGTGAAAACTTCGGACTTCGCATCAACACTGAGGAAACGGTTGTGATGCATAAAACGTTGCCCAACACTTTCTACACCTCAGCTCACATCAATGTCAATGGCGCCCAACTTAAATCTATGGATACCTTCACGTACCTAGACAGCAATCCCTCACACAGCACCAAAGTCAACGATGAGATTGCCCATCCGGTCGCTAAAGCCAGCCAAGCCTTTTGACGCTTGCAAAATGTGGTCTGGAATCGACATGGTCTCCACCTCAGAACCAAACTCAAGATGTACAAAGCTGTCATATTGTCAACGCTGCTGTATGGAGCGGAGACGTGGACGATCTACCAAATCAGGTGCGGAAGCTCAACCATTTCCACCTCAGCTGTCTCCGCAGAATACTAAAGCTGAGTTGGCAAGACAGGATACCAGACATGGAAGTGCTAGAACGAACAGGCATTCTCAGCATTTACGCTTAGTTGAAACAACTGTAACTGCGCTGAAGCGGTCACCTTGTGCGGATGGACGACGCAAGGCTACCCAAATGACTCTTCTATGGAGATGTCGCCATGGGTTCACGTCAACAAGGGGGTTAAGTACGACGCTACAAAGACACTCTGAAGACCTCCCTGAAGCAATTGCAGATCAACCCGGAGTCCTGGAAGGACCTTTCCCGGAATCTATCGGCTTGGAGGACAACAGTGAAGACAGGGGCAGCAATCTACGAAGCCAACAGGATCGCCAATGCCAAGAGCAAAGGAGCAGCACGAAAGTCACCAGTGCCCCGGACCAACATCGCCAATGCCCAGTCCCTTCCAACATGCCCGCGCTGTCACCGCACCTTCCGCGCGCGAATCGGCCTAGTCGGAAATCTTCGGACGCAATGTACCAACAATCCGACAATTCAAAATTCTACGTCAAATTCTGCCAACCCGCCTTCGGACTCCCCCACCCTCACTCCTGGCATCAATTCCATTACTCCAACCATCATCGAAACCACATCACAATGCTCAGCACGTGTTACCCCCACCAACACCACCATCAACACCACTACCACCATAAGCGATGGGGACTCTCTCCTAAACTGTCCTCATTGTGACCGCACATTCACCTCACGCATCGGCCTGATCGGTCACTTGCGAATCCATAGTACAGAGACTGGTGAACCAGTGCCTGGAGCTCCAACACACAGCAGAGATCACCGCCTCCACTGCCCTCACTGTCCTTGCGCATTCACTCATCGCATGGGCTTATTCGGTCACATGCGAATACATGACAGCGGAATTCACCGCAATGCCGACAACACCGATACCCAGACCTACCATCCGCTCCAGCCATTCATACCAACGCCGCCACCCCCACTACCATGAATGACATCCCCCCAGCCTCTACCGATTTCTCCTGCCCACACTGCACCCGCAAATTCAACTCACGCATCGGCTTGATCGGTCACCTGCGAATCCATCGCATGGAGGCTGTCAAACCAGCGCCTGGGGCTCCAACATACAGTCGACGTGCCCGCCTCAACTGCCCTCACTGCTCCCGCACATTCACACACCGAATGGGCCTATTTGGACACATGCGCATTCAAAAAAACCTTCGGTAAACCACCGGAGGCTAAGCTACATCAGCGCACACTACCTACGCCAATACATCGAACACACACCCACACAATAATCATAATGTACCTGATAAAATCACGGTCTCCTAGAAACCATGGCTTGGGAAGGCTGCCAATCTGACGCTAACACCAGACCACGCCGTCGGCTCAGTGTACGTGCTGTGTGTCAAGTGGCTGACCATTGGATTGGGAGTCAGATGGCGATGGCTGCTCCATATCAACTGAGTTAGTGAATCCTGGTGTGTGCGTTATAAGGGCCAGGTCATGCTGTATCTCACGAAGACGGGTACGCCGATCCGTCAGCCAATGCACCCACTCCCACACCAGGCAACTGACCTGCTCGAACGGGCCGCTCGCAAGTCACAAGCACCGCCTATAACTACCGCCAAGGCCCAAGCCCTGCCAACGTGTCCACGCTGGTAACGCACATTCCGCGCGCGAATTGGCCTGTTCGGACATCATCGAACTCACGGCAACAACAATCCCATAACATCAGTCTCTGCCATACCTGCATCAAACCCCACGACGACGACCACCCCAACCACTTCATCGATGCCCCACCACCCACGATCACCGACACCATCCTCCCTGCTCCACTCGTTGCACCGATCACGGCGACGAACGCCAATTGCCCACTCCCACCACCTCAGTAGCCACCTCCGACTACCTACCACTTGCTAACTTCACCACCAACATCACCACCTCCCCCAGTATCAGTGATGGGGATTCGGTACTAACCTGTCCTCATTGCGATCGCACATTCACCTCACACATTGGCCTGGTCGGTCACTTGCGAATCCATCGCATAGAGACTAGCGAAATAGTGCCTGGAGCACCAACACAAAGCAGAGAATGCTGCCTCCAATGCCCGCACTGCCCACGCGCATTCAGTCATCGCATGGGCCTGCTCGGTCACATGTGCATCCACGAAAACGGAGTCCACCACGGTGAGAGCACACCTTGCATACCCATTAACACTTCCCATATTCCTACCATGAGCTCGACAACCAATAACAGCAGCAGATCTCCAGGCTCAACACCTCCCAACCTATCTTGTCCTCATTGTCACCGCCCATGAACATCACGCATTAGCCTGACGAGTCACTCACAAATCCATCGCACAGAGACCGGCGAACTAGTGCCCAGAGCACCAACATACACTCACCGCACCCGAATCAACTTTCCGCACTGCCCACGCACATTCAAACACCACATGGGCCTATTAGGTCACATGCATCTCAATGAAAACCTGCGGTAAATCACCGCCGGTTATACCACAACACTACATCTCTCCTCATCAGCCTCTGCACCTCACATGTTCACACGCGACACCACAAAAAACATGCTCTCAGTGTGCATATCCGATTAAAAGGCAACTATGATCCTCTGCTCTTTCTCCATATGGCTCCTCTGTTGCTTGTGTGATCTGAGCTTGAGAATATCACGGGGCGATAAGCGCCCTGGGTTGGCAGGTCGCCAACTGACAATTACCTCACAGCGCATTTTCCGCCTTGTACGGCAACGGCTGCGGGAGATGCAGGACGCCTGGATGGTTTGAAAGGCTGAGAAAATCCAGGGGTATACGGGCCACAATGAAATAATAAACTTCTTCAAAGCCATCAAGGCCATCTACGCCCTCAAGTGGGCACGAGCAATGACCTAGATCTGCCGCCTTCTCTACTAGCAACCATCCAGGCCATGCAAATTTCCATCGGTAAAGCACCGGGTTCCGACGCCATCCCACCGGAAGTCCACCAGCACGTCTGGCCCCGGCTTATGGCGGTAATCGCAACTTCATTCCAGGAGATGCTGCGCCAAGGACAAGTTCCTCAGGATTTACAAGAAGCGGTCATCGTCCATCTATACAAACGGAAGAGGAACCGGCAACTCTGTGATAACCAAAGAGGAATCCCGTTGCTCGACACCACGGGGAAGATCTTAGCGCGTACCCTTCTCATTCGTCTGTATGGTCACCTAGATTAGGTACTGCTCCCGGAAAGTAAATCTAGCTTCCGACGACACCACGGAACAACCGACATGGTCTTCGCCACACTCCAGCTACAAGGGAAGTGGCAGGAGATGCAAACCTAGCTCTACACTACCTTCGTGGATCTGACGAAAGCCTTTAACTCGGTGAATCCAGGGCAATGTGTCACGACAGAGTCAAGATAACGGGAGGTGCATGAAGCCAACGCTGGCGACATGTTTTAAGCCTTCATCCACGCTTGCCGCCCCCTCTTCTTCTTCTTCTTCTTCATCTTTATCGGGAGACGATGAACGCGATAAGATATCAGGACCTCGAATCTTTACGCATGACGCCGAAACTCGTCAGTATATTCCTGGAACTCAGGACCAGCTTCCCTGCCGATGTGGTCACCCAGGCAGAGTTCTTCTACACAGTGAACGGTAACGGACTCAGATAAATAGTTATGAAAATTGGATGTCCCCAAGTCTTTCGCGATACCAGCCGGGACGTCGGAGGGCCTGCGATCGTGACGACTCTAAAATTACAGCTTTAAAGCCAAATGCCGACATTCATTCAGTGTTAACACGCGAATATCACCCACATATAATTTCTTAAGGCTTTTATTACGCTCCCAATAATTGAGGTCTTTCTTTTCCGGTATCTTTAATCCGGTAACATAACACTGCCCCAAATAACATTCATAACACATTTCGTAGTTTGAAATGGCACTTTCAGACATTCGATTGGTTCTCCTAGGACGGAAATCAAATAGTCAAACTTTTCTTTATCGGTTGGAGCATTGGCAAGTCTGCCCTAAGCGAAATTTCAGGGAGAAAAAATGACAATCTTTGAAGCCCTTACAATGCACTGGAAGGTTACAGATAACTGGGCACGAAACGGCCATCCCAACCTATTTCCACAAATACCAGAGGCTAGTCAATCCTTGGTCATAACGTCAGGAAACCTGTTCACTTACTCACACTCGAAAGAAATCTGTTACGGCAGATATCCATTAGTGTATCAAAAGCACCAGCCAACCTCAGATTATGCATCTCAAACTCATTCTTAAGCAGGAAGCTTCAGGTCACAGAACCAACAAGCTATCCGTGTACAACGCCCTTTCTGATTATCTTCGGAAACTTTTCAAGTGAGAAGACCTTTAATATCAGATCATACAAGACCGAAACCCCAGCAATAAGCTAATCGGATGCGACGACGTATTTTCAAGCTTCCACATTCCTAAAGTGTTCGGTCCATTTGTAGTAACACTCGTGCGGTCAGACCCTGAATACTTAACTAAATTGAGCTACTGGTCCCCGAGCTATAACTGCATAGAAACTTACCTCTCATCAGCTGGAAATGATACCTAAAAATAAATTAATGTCAGAGGGTAAGCTATGATCAAGACGAATTGTTACGGTTATTACCTCAATTATAATAATCACTTATAAAACCCACTGTTACGAATCCCTGGTCTACCGACAGCGGCTTCATAGAATAAAACTTGAGTTAAGCCGATGGAAGCAGTGGCATAGAGGCTCTCCAACCCCGCAGTCTATTTATTCGCTAAGTGGTCTCCGAGCCACCGGGATGCTTACGGGTCGAGAGCATTACTCCGATAAGTACTCGAGGACCCGCGCCAGCGCAAAGACAGCCTACAGTTCTGCTCATTGAATGTGACTACAATGCATCAATTGTTTCTGGCCGCACCTGCTGGGCAGGATACCGCCGACAGCAATCTGTAGCACGCAAGTTACTGCTGCTTTAGCAGGTTGAGACCTTACGCTCAGGAAACCTTGGTGGTAATCACTAGTGAGACCAACAACTACGAATTCGCCTTAGGGAATAAAACGTGAGCACTGTGTCGAGTCTGGTGCTCATGTGAAACACTGGGAGTTTGAATGGGAAACCTTATGTGAGAAACCATACTGAACAGCTAAAATGACAGCCTAAATCTAACATGGGAAATTTCCACTGAGATATACCACGAACCACTCGATTAATCAAAACTCGTCACCAGTCTCGCCTTGGTCGTTTATTGTCATGTCGATCGTTCTCTGACCAATTATCCCCGACACCGTTGGTAGTCGCATCAAGAAAACTCTAACCTCCGTTTGAATGGAATGTAAACGCTCCCAGCATTCCCAATGGAGTATGACCTACTGTTGATAAGACTTTCGTAAGCATTAACAGGCCCAGTCCCTAGTTTCGCTCTCGCGCTCATACTGCCTAATATATGCAATCTTTTTCAGAAGCTTAATCTACTGCCCATTTGTTGTTCTGCAGTCACGTACTTCTCTGTACAGGACAAAGCTAATAGAAACGAAGCTCCTGACAACCCGCTTAATACACTACACACGGATGTATTTAGCACACATAGAGCATTCCCATCCTCCCCATAACTCAAATTTATTTTTCTTACTTCAGAATTTCAGCAGAAATACGGCTGACCACATCGACATTTAGATAAGTGGTGGGAACTACTGGTCCCAACCAGCCAACATCTTGCGGCAAGCCCATCACTCTGGCACTCCAATTTTCAAAGTTTGTGATGCAGGGGAAAATTTTTATTAAGATAATTGTGAAACTCGAGAAACTGATGCGTTTGGCTGCGCTTGCAAGGGGGGTGCATCCCACGACGTCAATCTAAAATAAAAACAAACGTTGTCAAGGCCGATGTTCTTAGGCAGCCTTAGGACGAACGGAAACAACAGCGAAATCACGACACAACGAATGAGGATTCTAGATGTGCTGACCCAACGCAATCATGGACTATTGTGCGCGTATCAGGCGCGTGGAGCACGCACAGAGGGGGGGGGGATGAGGCGACAAGCGTGGTGAAGGTTTACGACGCGTCGCAGGGAGGGTTGCGGAAGACCGCGACGGATGCTGCGGGACACCTTAGGCATCGTCGGTCGAACCCCACAGGTAGTAAGCGAGAGTTGCGAAAATTATTCACACTGATTAACAGGAATGCGCATTTTCAATGAAAGCAGTTTTCGAAAAGTAGTTTCATAACTGCTGAAAGCTGCTAAGAATTTTCCCGAAGATAACATGCATTGTAAAATATATGTGGGAATAGCACGAGCTATTTCATTTATAACGCCTGACGGAAATCTGTATTCCTACTCTTTCTTTGAATTAATGGCCTACAGGCCAGACAAGTGGTGTCTAACAAGACACCAATTGTCGATTACAGCGAATATGCCAGAAATGGCCCCACCAGAAGCCGCAAGGCAGCTCAGAATATAGGCAGAATAACATGACTGACAAAGATAAGGGAGACTGGAATGGCCACTTCTGGCTTATTAGTCGTCATCAGCCAGCCATACCCAACCCCAGGCGCTGCGGCGCCCGAGGCTCGAACTTGCGACCTGTTGGGCAGGAGTCTAACGCTCTACCCACTGCGCCACGAGCTCGTTGTCTTGCCAGTTTCGATCGGGAATATTAGCTATGGTAAATTGGCTCTCACCGATCGGCTACAGGACACACTCGTCCCGTTGTGCCTTGGGGCTAACTCTCGAGCCCTGCCAGCAGCCGCAAGGCAGCTTAGAATATAGGCCGAATAACATTACCTGAGCTGCTTGCGGCTGCTGGCGGGGCTCGAGAGTTAGCCCAAGGAAAAACGCGACGAGCGAGTCCTGTAGCCGATCGGTGAGTGCTTACTTACCATAGCTAATATTCCATATCGAAATCGGCAAGACAACGAGCTCGTGGCGCAGTGGGTAGAGCGTTAGACTCCTGCCCAACAGGTCGCGAGTGCGAGCCTCGGGCGCCGCAGCGCCTGGGGTTGGGTATGGCTGGCTGATGACGACTAATAAGCCAGAAGTGGCCATTCCAGTCTCCCTTGTCATTGTCGGTCATGTTATTCTGCACATATATACATAAATTGAGCCAATACCATCATACTGGGTCAGGCACACGACCGAATTTCACGCCTACTGCAGGAAGCGTGGAACTCGACCGCGGAATCAATCAGTAGACACCTGGATCTACCAGCCGCACATCAGGCCCTGCGCGAACAAATCAATTGCGCTGATGAAGGCTAAACTCGACAGAGGCGAGTTATATATGCAGTGAGCTGTACAGTCTTTTATTCCTTGACGATGGGCCTGCATGAATGTTCGGAAGGTCGGATGAATAAACATCTGGTCCCGAAAACGCTTTCCAGTCTGCTTGGATTATATATACATACATATTTGAGTGCAAAAATGGCGCAAATGGTGCATCTGATAGTTCACCATATTAAAAGCGGAGAGTTACGCATTATACTGAAAATCCTCGATTCAGTTACGAAATGCTACGAACCCCTCGCATTTGGGCCTGTATGGAACTATATGCTGCCGCAGGCCCACTGCTTGAAAAAATAAAATTCAGTCAGTTGAAATTAACTAGACAACTATAGAACCGCAGGGAATCGTGGGCAGGCACGCACATATGACCGCAAGATTTCTATTTGATCAGGTACTAGGTGTTAAGGGAACGGTACGGCTACGCGGTAAGCTATTATCAGAGACAAAACATAGTTATGAGAGGAGCATGACATTTAGCATGAAGTCAAGCGTAAAATGCACTGTATTTCAATAAAATGTGACTGACGCACAAATCAACATAGCCGTCTTGATTGAGTGTCAAAGCATTCAGTTCACAGATCTTCATCACCTCATCTGGGAGTGGAGCTTGGGCGGCCAACTAAATTGGAAGATGTAAACTGGGCAGGAGAAACATACCCAAATCTCTTTTTCATAAGCCTCTGCGAGCGCAGCGTCCATTTGCAGTTCTGGGGGTTTCAAGGCCGGCATCTCCACAAATTCGAGGTTGGGATCACCAATCAGCTTGCGTGCAAGCCAGAGGAAGGGTTTTTCGAAGTTGTAATTAGATTTGGCCGAGATATCGTAATACTAAGAATGTTACTGTGACAAGCGGTGGTTACTTGTAGGTTCTTCTTCCGATGGAAAGTTATGGATTTAGCCTTAACTTTTCTGTCCTTAATGTCAACTTTGTTGCCACAAAGAACGATTGGAATATTCTCACAAACACGAACAAGATCTCTGTGCCAGTTGGGCACATTTTTGTAAGTGACACGGCTAGTAACGTCGAACATTATGATTGCGCACTGCCCTTGAATGTAGTAACCATCACGCAGTCCGCCAAATTTCTCCTGGCCAGCAGTGTCCCACACATTGAACTTGATCTGACCACGGTTCGTGTGAAAAGTTAAAGGATGAACCTCGACGCCAAGCGTGGCTACAGCAAATTGAAATTGGCAAATCGGAATACTTACCTACGTACTTCTTCTCAAATTCTCCAGTTAAATGACGCTTTACAAAGGTTGTTTTCCCCGTACCGCCATCACCGACCAAAACGAGTTTGACGCTAACAGGCTCACTCTCCATCACACCACCTTAAATTTCAAAAAGTGCGCGGGGGTAGGAGTGCGTACTAAAACTATTTAAGTCGGTCAGTAAAATGGTTGTCATTACTATATTCACTGGATAATATTAGCGCACATCTTACAGGAATTCTCACATAAAAAATTTGGAATCTTACAATTTAATTTGTTTTTGTTTTACCAGGAACGTCCAAAATTCATAAACAGGTGTTTACTACGGTATCAGCACGATCACTGGGACAGTATGTGTATTAGCCCGACCTTTCCGTTTCATGCCAGAGGCCTTTATCAGAGAATGTGATAAGTATACAACAATCAGCGGTTTATGTGGTCTAAAAAAGAAGGAAATATGGGGGTCTGGGAGGTGTGGTTTTCGTGATAACGCTGTGTCCACGCCATCTCAGAGCGTCGGGAAGGCGTGCGTCCTTGGCTGGAAACTGGGTTGAGTCACATAAGCGCGCCAGCAAAGCGCGTGATACCAGACCTATATTAATGTGTCAGTTTATGAAGTTTGCGTCAGACCACCAGGCCTCCAACAGTTCCCACTCCGTATTGTTGCTGGCTCACAACATTTTGTCCGCGTGCGCACAAAGTTAAATTTATGGCCTGCCTCCATGGTATTGGTAGCAATCTGAGATACTGTTTCGACTTTCCGAAACGATCCGTTTGTGCTACATTATTCACGAGTTAAGTTTTCGCCTCTTCTCTCCCGTATAATGTGGAGAACAGTTACGACAAGGGATTTGACAAACGATATCGAATTGCTCATCTGTGTACGTTCGGTCTTTTATTTGCATTATTCTGATGCGAATGTTAGCTTTCAGACGATCGGCGATACCCAAACCGATTTCTACAGTGATACGTTCCATTGCTTCTGATACCTTCTTATATACAGTAGAGTTTCACACATTTTGGGTAGCTTTCCTCCATTTTTTTGCATGGGCGCTTAGTGAGATAGCGACTGAAGAATATTCGCGCGGCCTTTGCATTTGTTTTGAAGTTTTCGACATCCGAGAAATTTTCTCTCTTCGATGGTTTGCTGTACTGTACACTCTGGTATACTTTCATTATTAAGCTTTGGATTCAAATAGGCACTTTCTTCATCCACATAAGCTTAAAGCAGAACAGCAGTCGAAACGACCGATATTATACTGGCCTATTCTTGCCAACCTAGTAGCAATAGATATCGAGAAGATAAATGTGAATAGCTATTTATCGAGATAACTGTCTCTTAAACCTAGTTGGTTAGTCAAGTTATGTAATCAGACATTTCATTGGTTGCCGTTCTTTAAGCGCATTGCGACACCTTTTGCGCGCGTGTGCGCCACTATTTGCGCGAATGGCTCGGTAAACGTTATCTGACGGCCACTGCACTACCTTGCCTTCATTCATTTATATCTGTTGATTGTTGTTTTACTATTGTTAACAATGTTTATGCACGAATCAGACAGAATATAAAGACGCCGAATTAGAAATTATGGGGAAGAGGAATTCCGTGTAATTGTGGAGATCATTAAGAGAAGACGTAGAGTGGAAAATCTGGAGCTAAAAGCGTCACATAAGGACGTAATTGTTTCTCTCTCGAGGGAAAATGAAGGAAATAGGTCGTCCGCTGTAAGTGTAGTGGAATATAATCATATAGGAGCATCGGAGGAAGAAGAAACTCATAGGACCATTAACTAGTAATAGGAACAGTTCACGATTCATGAATTTACGCGAATGGGCTTTGTGAAACAACATTTCACATGCACACATACGTGAAATTTTGGGGATACTTAAGCCGTCCATACCCGAACTGCCTGCTGACCCTAGAACGCTCCTAGGGGCTACGTATAAGTAAGAGGTAGCCCCTATGTGCATGAGGGAATACGTCCACGTTGGTTTGGAAAAACAACTTCGTATGCTTATGCTTCAGAATATGGGCATGTAGCCCGCAATTTGGAAATACAGTTGGCCATTGATGGCCACCCAGTGTATAGAATATCAAAGACCGAAACCTGGCCTTTGGAGACTTCTCTAACGAGGTTCCTTCGTGGGCATAAGGGTTGTCCAGTACCAGCTGGATACGAACTCAGTCAGCAGTATGAATGCATACTAACAGAACGCTTTCGCGTAGACATCACAGCAGCCAACAGATGCATTGGCTTCGGCAATAAAATAGTGTGCGTGAAAAACATACTTGTTGATCAAGAGGGATGTGTACGCTTGGTATTTAGTGAATTTATTAACTTATCAGATTACTTCAACTACCCAAATAAGTCCTCACTTATCAGCGTAAATAAAGCAGACCTTGATGACACTGTTAGATGTGCTCCTGTGCCATCGTCTTTCAGTAAGTTCCTATGCCTAACTAATGAATGGTATTACGTATTAATTTAGGTCATCAACAGCTTTTAGGATGCCACTTTCTATCATTTCGCTTTTGCAAACAATGCTTGTGAACCCTACAAACGCACTGTCTATATAGTGAGTGGTTTGCCAGCATTACAGGGAAGAAGTGATCCTAGTAATAGGATGATCCTTAGTCTGCTAACTTATTTCATTCCCCTTTCTCCTGTGCGTTTTTAGATCTTATCTGTGTTACCTGCCCTCACGTAGGCTTTCCCGGCGCCAACGCCGTTCGGCAATCGACAGCTGAATAACCAGCTTTTGAATCAAGACATTCGTACTCAGCACCCCGTACTTCGAGACGCCTTAGGAAACCAAATAGCTGACGCTAAGTTGACTGCTGATAGCTTCAATGCTTTCTTGTCTAGAACGTTTAATGAACATACTGTCGGTCCCTTTCCTAACATCCGGGTTTGGACCGGTAACGTCCTCGAAACCATAACTTTTACCCTCTGGGACGTGACCGTAGCCATTCGGCGTTTTCGTCAATCTTTCAGTCGAGGACCAGATGGCGTCCCGGTCAGCGTTATGAAGGCGGATGCAAACGATAGATTTCCGTCCCTTCTGTATAAGATATTTAATCTTGCTCTTTAAAGTGAAACTTTCCCCATTTTATGGAAGGAATCGCACACATTGCTTATTCCCAAACATGGCCGACCTACGTCATTTGACGACTTTAGGCCAATAAATACAGTACCAGCAGTCTCGAAGAACTTGGAGACCTTGATCAAAGACAAGATGATGCGTCACCTAAGAGAGAATAACCTACTTAATGCGGTTCAGCATGGTTTTCTCGAAAAAAAGATTTTGTGACACTTGCCATCTCTCTTTCTTTGATCATGGGCTACAATCTAGAGATAGCGGTTTTGCAATTTACACCGTTTACTTCGATTTCTCTAAGGCTTTTGATCGTGTTGACCATGATCTCCTACTGCTGAAACTTGCCTCCTTCGGCATAGGTAATGCTTCTGAACTTAATATTTTCCTATTTGAATGCTCGCGCACAACGGGTTAAAATTTCTGATGTTATCTCCAACCCCACGCATGTGAGGAGCGGAGTTATTAAGGGGAGCGTGCTCGGCCCGCTTCTATTTTGCCTCTTTGTCAACGATGTTCCTGATTGTTTTCAGTATGGTAGGCCCTTTATGTACGCTGACGATTTAAAAGTTGCCCATCGATATAAACCGGTTGATCGCAACATCGTGCTTGAGCTCTTAAAAACGGATCTTCAGGCCTTCGCTCAGTGGTGTCGCACATGGCGCCTCTCACTTTCTTGGCGAAAGTGCTCCGTTATGGTTATTGGCGACAACCATCAGCCCCACCTAAGCATAGACGGTCACAATCTTAATGTGCCCAGAGTTATAAAGGAGCTGGGCAAATCATATTCTAGTAGTCTTAATCTGTCAGAGCACTGCACCTTGATTGTCTCGAAAGCACGCCAAACTACTGGGTTTATTCTTAGAAATTTTAAAACCGTCAAAATTAGAATCAGCCTCTATAAAATGAATGTCAGGCCTAGTCTAGAATACTGCTGGTTTCTACTTAGCCTTCTGCACGCTAGTGAACGAAAGAAGTAAGAATCAGTCCAGCACTTCTTTACAAAAAGAGTTTTCTATTCAGAACACCGAAACCTGTCCTACCAACAACGCTGTGAGCTTACAAGCCTTGAACCGATGTGATTTCGCAGATTATAGAAGGGACTATTTTTACTGTTTAAACTTCTAAATAGTCGTACATTTAACCCCTTACATCTCTGAGGCACCTCGACCACTCTCGGCGCACCAGTCATCGAGATGTATTTTATTTCTTCCTTTGGCACGCATAGTTAGATACAGACAGTTGTTTTCGGTAAACGCTATAGACATCTGGAATAAGCTACCTAGAAGTATCAAAATTCAGCAAAGCTATCCCTTGTTTACGTGAACTGTCACTAGTTTTCTACGTTCAGTAAACCTTCCAAAACTTTTGGGTGCTGACTCTGTGGAAGCTCTCTTCGGTTCTGATGGCGTTCACGGACTATGAATCCTGTGCCGGACTTCATGCTGAGGGCAATATTGCTGGTTCTGTAGACCTCAATCGGCTTATTTCTCAGTCGACATCAAACAGCCGCTCGCCGACATACCTGCTGGTGCAGAATACCGGATCCATAAAACTGAATGGAGAAGTTCTTCACCGGGCACCTGTGTTAACGCATCCCTGTCTTGAACTTTAATTACTCAATAAGCTGCAGTTTTTTCTCCTGAAAATACCTGATGCAACAATCAGGAGTTTTTTTCCACTGTCAGCTTGACCCTCTACTGTATATATATTTTTGACTTTGCCTGTAAACTGGCAATAAATAAATAAAATTAAAATTAAAATCATCCTCGATTTCTAGTGATTTCTATAGCATGGTCTGAACTCCCAAGTGGGTCTAAAGGTGAAACTGACAATGACTGACAACCTCTGCAGAAAACGAGATCAAACATGTTTGATCCTCGGGTGGGAAAATCCATTACCTGTTCCCACATGCCAGTACATGTGGCCTCAAGCAAGTAATGCTGGGTAAGTTCATCAAAAACCGTCTCACGGCCATTATATAGAGGTTTTTCCCGACTGAAATGCAAGCGGCTTGCATAAATTATCCAATTTTGAGTCTGCTATTGCCAGGCGACGCAAACGATCACTTGAAAGCCATTGCCAGAGACTGCAAAAACAAATTGGACGTCCAGCAGACGGTAAATAAATGTCCAATTCTTTTAAAATACTGTTTGCTTACAGGCAACAATGCTGGACCATTATCGGTTAACCGACCGCCTTCAGCACAATGACTACAGAGAAAAAAGAAACCGCACACCTATGTACATATTCCCTATATCGATATCAGAATTTGAGGTAGTAGCAGGACAGGCATTTTAAGGTGTTAGTTCTGTTTGTTGCATTGAATTGATGCACAAAAAGCTGTTTAATAATACAGAGTTGACTTCAGGTCAGTTTATATATGGGAAAACTGGGCTTCATGGTGCAAAATTTGGAATATATCCATTCGTAGAACGGAAAATGTCATTTGGTTTTCACGAAAATCAAGTGAATGCAGGGTTGACATTTAGCAATGTTTTCGGAAAAAAAGGGCAGGTTTAGTTTACATTTCTGACGTTTTTTTACCCAAAAAACACTGAAATAAACTTGCGTGAATGTACTTTGTTTTAACACACCGCCCTACCATCACATGGCTTCGCCAGTAGAGGGGGCTGAGAGGGGGCCAGAGGGGTTAGAAGGGGCCAATCCCCATCGACTTTCAGGCCATATTTAAAATATGGCCAGGCTTCTTGTAAAGACAGGAAAAGGTGTTGCTGTTTGAATTTAAACCCAAATAGGCAATATTTATAAGATAAAATACTATTTAAGCCTAATTATAGGGTACTGTGATGAACTGATTTTGGATTGTTTGTTTAAGTCAGACATTAACATGCCATTTGTCTACTAAGCGCGTGCAAGCCTGCCGTGTTACTGGTATGACTAACCTTTTGTTCGCAAAGCTGCTGATGCTCAGGTGGGTAATCCGGAGGTTTTGAGGTGTTTTATAAGATAATTTGCTACCTTTTGCCTTTTAAATTTCATGTTAAGTTTCATATGCTCGAGTTAAATGTGAAACATTAACGGTAATTTTTGAAGCTGACTGAATGTTAAATATTCCCTCATATCATTTTGAGGGAAAGTTGTCTTCACTCACTTCTCAAAAATGCGTGAAACTAGAGCCTTTTATAAACATGGTCAGTACTGAGTCACTTGACCGACATAAGAGAAGTTTCCATTTTATTTTAAAAAACGTTCCCAAGAGTAAAATCCCCCTGGACGTTGCATTTCATTTCCTTTACTCGTGCGGCTTTAAATTTAAAGTCGCTGAAGCTAAAAAGTTATCTTCCCGTAGTAAAAACCCTCCTATTCTGGTCAAACTTTTTTCAGCGATTGAAGTTGACCTTATTTTTCTCTAGGCATGAGCACTCAGCTCAATATTTGACAAGTTGTTTATCTGTAGGGATAAAACCCCAATGGAACGTCGGGTTTCACCCTCTTTAGCAAATAAGAAGCCTTGGTCTACACCTTCAATACCAAAAGTTATCTCAGAGGTTTGTCCTGTAGCTAAAAAGCAAGCCCACGGCCCTCCGGATCGACAGGAATTTCGATTCCAGCTGAATCTTCACCCGTTAACCTTGTTTCTGGTTTGAGGGAAATTGTAGTCAACTCCACTTCTTTCTCATCCCAAGTAAAAACCATGCCTGCTATACCTGCCAAATCTACTAACCCTAAGAAAACTCCTAGTAAATCTAAATATGTGGCTAATCCAGGCTTTAAAAATCAGCAATGGCATTACCGATGGGAAACCTGCTAACCCTCAGCATCTACTAAAGCTGCGAACGCTAACGTTAGCATCTTTCCCCAACCCAAAAATTGTCCGAAATCCCACAAATATTTAACGCTTCTAATTATGCTACCAGTTTTTCGAAATCATTTATTCCCTTTTTCAAATGCACGTTTTTCCGCCAAATTTTGCTAACGTCCCCTCAAAAATCTCATTTCTATGCCACCCCCTATCTTTCAAACGCCAAAAATATAGCCTTTCCTTCCAAGGTTTTTCATCCAAATATGCCGCTGTAAAATAATCACAGTTCTCTTAACAGCAACATTTCGACAAATTGTAGACCAGTGCAATTTTGTTTCCCCACCTTTCGTTTCTTCTTTCCAGTTTTCTTCTCCGCCACCAAATTATCCCTTTTTATAAATACTGATGAGCGTAACCTGCCACTCAGGAATACGCTCAGCTTAGTTTCACTCAATGCGAGGTCAATTGTAAATAAGATGGCTGAGCTTAGAACAGTAGCTTTTGAGCTTTGATCCAGATGTGCTGTGCATCACTGAATCCTGGGCTCACTCTTAATTCTGACTCGACGCTTGCCATAGATACTTCAATTTGTACCGACAAGACCGCGCTGAAAAACGTG